>CM071610.1:19802988-19884988 GCA_036365135.1 Miichthys miiuy
CTCTTCATGTTCAGAAATATAGTGATACTGCAGCTTTTCACAGGCGGATTAAACTGTTTTTGGAAATGTTTGTGGAAACAGCGTCTGAGCTTCAGGCCTCTGAGTAGGTGTTTAACGTGACATTGGCTGACTAACAACTGTGAGCCACATTGCTACAAGATACACTGACAATGATGCTCGACTGACTGAAGAACTTCATACTGTTTGTTCTACTAATGTTACTCATAGCTTTTGTCCACATGATGTTTAGATTTAAACCTCTACAACAGTCAATATTTGAGAGGCCTATTGTGCCGTTAAACTGTTATTCCACTCAGCAAGCTAACATGAGCACTTATTCAAACTACAGCCTGGGTTTTCAACAGGGTTTGCAAACCCTAAGGGGTCATCAGAATTACTCCAAGGGGGCTCTACTCATTTTCAAGTCTTTTTGTTTGTTTGTTTTTTCAAGAATGATTTTACACATTAACATGAGTCTAACATATTAATATATAAATTGCCCTATTGGATGCACTTGGTATGCACTTAATAGGTTAATTGGTGACTCTAAATTGTCCGTAGGTGTGAATGTGAGTGTGAGTGGTTGTTTGTCTCTATGTGCCCTGTGATAAGCTGGCGACTTGTACGGAGTGTACCCTGCCTCTCGCTCAAAGTCAGCTGGGATAGGCTCTAGCCCCAAAATGAGGATAAGCAGTTACGGCTGAGTGTTATTTTACCATGAATCTTCATGCAATCATGTGAGCAAGCACTATAGGCTGCCCTACAGGTTACTGTAGGCCCAGTTTAATATGTAGCACAATTATAAATGATATACTGTATGTAGTGGGGGGTCCCTGCTTCGTCTCTGCACCAGACATTATTTGACAGGATAGTGGACAATTATTTCAGTGCTGGCACACCTACTGAGCGTTCCTTTCATCACCACGGACGCCATGAATGCAGCATTTTTGTTACTGGGCAAAAGAATGGAGCCCCTAATTGACGGGAACAAGCATCATATGTTCCTTGCCTATGACTTATATAAGGGCACAAAGATTATAGATTTATTTAAATTTATTGTTACAATTATAGGGGGAAAATCCTGGTTTCACCATTATAATAATAATGCATGCACCTCCTTTACATCACCACTTCACTATCCTTCATACATGTCATTTGAATACACATTGAACAAACAAAAGTTATGTTTACTCTCAGTTATACACCGTGTTTTGAATCCAGCAAAAAAAAGTCCATGTTTACGAGCCACATTAACATCCACCTCCCTGCCTTTCTTGAAACATTGCTGCGACCTGCTGTCAATCAACATCAATCAGTGAGACACAAATGAACCTGTTCCCACACACACACACAAGTCCATGCATATAAAATTAGTGTTATTTGTTTCTCCTAACTATAATGACGGCAAATGACCAGAACATCAAAACTCAGTAACAAGAAGTCATGTAACTTCAGCATGCTGTACACAAAGTACACAAACACAAGTAGAGCTATGAATAATAAATAAGATTTTTAAGGACATTTTGCATGTATGTGTGCATGTATTTGAAGCTTTTTGTGTGTCATTATAGGCTATTACACATGGCGCATTTTATGTTTTGGAGATGCATTGGACATTATAATCTGCAACATTCAGTCTGCATAAGTCACTAGACAGTGGTAGAGAAGTGCTGTAATAACACATAACAATAATGTTATTCATATGCCATGAGGTGCTATCAGACTGCTTACAGATCCTGCTGTTGTTCACAATGATCCAATTGTCAGTATTGACATAATCAGTCAGCATCAAACCAATGGAAACCACTGATATTCCTCTACAAAAAAAATGAATAAATATTCAGACACCAAGCAATATGGAAACTAAAATTCTTGCCATAATTTAATTGAACACTTTGACTTTTTCTTTCAGTTTCTACAGTTTTGTTTTGTCCCTTTTTTGCATCTCCAAACTGTTTATTCTTCATAGAAAGTTGACTTTTCAATAAAATGTGGAATAAAACAAAAAATGATTTCAGGTAGAAACAAGAAGGAGTGAATGTACATCTCTTATTCAACATTAGCTGGATGAGAACATTGTAACACACACACACACACACACACACACACACACACACACAGAGTACAGAGATGTGGGCAGCACAATAGAAGCAGCCTTGGACCACTGTTGCCGTGGCAACTGAGTCCACACACCAAAACACACGCACACTTCAAAACAGCTTCACCTACACACACCAACAAAACACACAACAGATAAACATCACAGGCTGACCCATGATGCCTTGCAAAATCGGCAGCTAAGAGAATCGAATCGTCAGCAACATGATGTCTGTCTGCACAGCATTGTCAGACTGCGTATGTAATGTTTCTGCTAATGTTGATCAATAAAGATGATGTCATGCCCCCCCCCCCACACACACACACGCACACACACGCACACACACAAACTGTCCAGCCTGACAGTGAATTTTCTTTTATTTTTATAGATACTTTATTGATCCCTAGCGGGGAAATGAGAGGAACGATGATATAACGGCCGTCGGACTAACTGTCTGACTGTTTCTACTGAACAGACCTGTTATATTCTGATGTATTCTGACTACATTCATCTTCAACTTCCAGTAGCTACAGTAAGAAGAAAGTGTTCTGGTCATGTCTAGATGGTAAACACAGAATTGCGAACTTTCGTGAACCGTCCCGTTGTTTCGCTTTGAAATGTTTTCACAATGTCAAGTTTAAAGTGCATCAAGACTAAATTTGTTGTTTTAAAGATCAACAAATTGTTTGTAACAACTATTAAGTTTGACAAAGTCTGTAGGAAGTCAGATGAGATGCTATAAAGTCAATACAGTGAGGCGTTCATGGTGGATGGATGGATTGCACACAGGACTTTCACCCTTTTACTTCAAGTATCTCAGTATTGTGGGCAAAATGAGCAAAGAAGTACTCATGGTGCAGTAACATGTTCCCTGTCAGTGTTTTACTATTATATCTGACTATATCTACTATTGTTAGTATTACTGCTCTATTAATAAGTATCCTGCATTTTATTAATGCAGATGTTCATGTACTTTATATACTGTTGGCTAGTTTAATCTACAGCAATGCATCGTGTCTATAAGATCATCATATATTTGTAACATCGCTGCCCTGCTGTGAGAACCACGTCTCTAAAAAGTCTCCCTGTTTGCAGCTTTGTAACAATGACTTTTCCAGCTAATCTAAGAACGTTTTTTAAATATTCAGTTTAAGCAAATACATGAGAATTTTCACAACAAATGAAGGAACACTTCAGGTTCACTTCAGTTTTTCCTCGCCACCATCGCAAAGTTGTTGCTCCTGGTGGAATTGTTGGGTCTCTGTAGATGATATCATAAAGAGTACAGTCTAGACCTGTTCTATATGGAAATTGTCATGAGATAACTTTTGTTATGATTTGGTGCTATATAAATAAAACTGAATCGAATCCTTCAGACTGTCATGTCAAACATTCAAAATCAACACATCTGGAGATAGATGCTTTTCTTCTGACATGTAGGGAGTAAAGTATAAGTGTCTTGAATTTGTACTTGATGACAGTATTTCACTTAATGTAGTTATCTGTATTCCACCACTGTTTTTCTTGCCCACTATAGACAGCCAGTCAAATTACACAAATCCTCTACTTTCTAAGTTTAAAACTTGATTGTGATCTACATACACAATACTGTGCAATGATTGCTCAGACCTTTAATGGGTGGCAAATGGGTGGAGTTATTTTAAAAAGCTGGAAGATTCCAATTTGTGTTAAATAGATAGTTGTTGTTTTTATACTGTATGTGTCTATTTCTTCTAATTTTGTGGTATGGTAATGGTGTTTTTTGTTTTTTTTGTTTTTTTTAAAAGGTGCTCCATTTATCAACCAGCCCATTTCCTCTAAACACACTATTTATGTGCACATGGAACTGTTTTGATGCTTGTTCATAGACATAATGAAAGTTGTGTAGACCAAAATGTTAAAAATGAATATAAAAGGCAGTAAACAAAAGTATTTTACTTAATTCATGAGAAATAAAATCAATACATAAAACATTGAATATACTCTTCTTGTAGTGTACATGAAAACTATACCTATGAGATCTCTACAACAAAGTCAATGACAATCCCTCTAATAGCTGTTGAAGAAACTCAAAAGGCTTTATTAAGTCTATAAACTTTCTAATAAGTGTCCTGTAATCTTACAACAAACATGTTTATGATGTTATTACTAACACTTATACAGTCTAATTAACAGATATTAATGTTAATAAGCATCTCATTACCTATTACTGAGGCTTACTACAAGCCCCTTGAGTGTTAATAGTCACCATATTTGAATGATGCAGCGAGCACATTTCACTTTGCATTTATTATCTTGACTACTCTATTTCTATTGTACATGCAAGAAAGCACAGTGATCAGGAAGATGTGGAGGCCGGGATAAATGGCTGCATTCATGCAGGGTTTTTATCTAAAGTGCTTTACAATTTGCTTCTCATTCAATCATTCAAACACACTTTATGGTTCAGTATTTTGCCCAAGGACTTGTGGACATCAGCAGCCGGGGTTTGAACAACAAATACGTCACTCTACCTACTCTACCTAGACACAGCCTCCCTGTAAAAAGGTTACTGTGCTTCAGTTGTTGAGATATTTCAGTGTAGACCAGTAGTCTCCCACCTGAGAGGTCCTAAGAAATCATGATTAACAGGATAAGAAAGAATGAAACATTATGTCTATTTCTTTTTTTCTTCTTTCTTATAGTGAATATTTTCACCCTGTCGTTGCTTCCAAAAATCCTTAAAATGAAACAATCTGTGTGAAAGAAATCAGCACTCTTGAACTCTTCACCTCTTGCCATGAGGGGTCAGGAGGAGACATTGTCTCATTTTAAGGGAGCCACAAGGCATTAAGATCGGGTGCCACTGCTCTGGACTACAGTGTTGGATCTGCAGACTGACAGATGCAGTACTTTTGTCTAGAGACCCGAAGCATGGCTAAAAATAACATTTCCATGTCACAGAAATTTACAATGTCTGCCAAGAATCTACATCATCTTGAATTGTGGGTTGAGGTGGGTCGGTGCTGTAGCAGCTCCCTGCTCAGTAATGGATGAGGACAGTCCAGTTCAGAGCTGCATGAACTGCAGGATTCACTTCTGCATTCAAATGAGTTGCAGGTTAATGGAGAGGGAGCTCTGCCCGGGAGAGACGACGCAGCTACAGTAACGCTGCGGTGGATTCCTGTCCAATTAGAGCTGACTAATTGCCTCCTTAGACACAGTGCATCACTAACTGTTTCCAGTACTTGCAAACACTAATAAGAGCGAATGTGACAGGGTCATTACTGCTTAGATTTATATCCAACAATTACAATATGTGTGATGTGGGTTGAAAGGAAATAAAAACAGTCCTGCATAACTGGGCGGGATGCTGAGCCGTTGCTGTGACAGCAGAAGATAAATGATGGGAATTATTAATGCACTATAAAGCCTAAAAACACAATAAATATGATGATAAATAACAGCCCTTAAACAAGGGAGGAGCCTTAATGAGCATTATTACAGCGGAGGAAACGGCCCTCCCGTACTGTCCTGACAAAGCTGAGCCGCTCTGTTAATCCTGGAATTGTAACAAAGATATAAATGTCAAGTCTGATATCTGTTGACTTTCAGTCATTTGATGGGGTATTCAAAAGTCAGGTCTGTGGTCAATAAACATCAAGAAGATTCAGTCAGGTCATCATCGTCCCCATCCTCTTTTATTGAGTTTCTATTGATCACAACTTCTGTTTTTTAGGAGGTTAAACTTCCTGTTAAAAACTTCTCAACCTTCCTGTCATTTGGATCACAGTCTGAGTTCAAATCAAATGTTCAAAAGAAAAAGCCCAAAGTGTTTGGTAACACTTTATATTAAGAAGCTTATAAGAGTTAGTTAATAAATAATAAGGCTCTTAAAAATGCTTATTAAAACTAATATAATAACATTACTGTTAGGATATTATCAGCATGTAGTTCTCAGTTAAGATGAATAAAGTTAATTGTTTAAACAAGCATAATAAAATAAACATATTTTTCTTAATCTTATAAGGCATTGTTTTGCTATCCAGTAGCTGCAAAAACAGCTGCCCCGGTAGTTAACCTGGTTGAATCCATCTGTATCAGCCCTGTCGGCCACAACATAGCCAGAACGTGTTGCAGCTGTGTCCAGAGGGATCAAGTCATTACAGTCTAATGAAGGCATGAAGTTAAAAAACAAAAAAACAAAAACTAAAGCCATGGTTAACTGTGCATGTAAAGGTTATGTTAACCTTAATTAGCATTGCTCTCACTTTAGATCCAAAAGCAGAGTTAACATCTGAAAAGTTCATAGTAAAGTATGTCGCAATCTTAATAAAACGACAAAAGCTCAGTAAAGGTTTGACATAATTAAATTGGTTAAACTGAAAAAATGTGTTTGTAATGTAATTACCAATAACCAATTATAAGAAACTCAAAAGGCTTTATTAAGTCTATAAACTTTCTAATAAGTGTCCTGTAATCTTAAAACAAACATGTTTATAATGCAATTACTAACACTTACTTAACTTAAGTCTTATTAACAGATATTAATGTTAATAAGCATCTTATTACCTATTACTGAGGCTTACTACAAGCCCCTTGAGTGTTAATAGTTACCATAATTGAATGATACAGCGAACACATTTCACTTTGCATTTATTATCTTGACTACTCTATTTCTATTGTACATGCAAGGAAGCAAAGTGATCAGGAAGATGTGGAGGCCGGGATAAATGGCAGCATTCATGCAGGATTTTTATCCAAAGTGCTTTACAATTTGCTTTTCATTCAATCATTCAAACACACTTTATGGTTCAGTATTTTGCCCAAGGACTTGTGGACATCAGCAGCCGGGTTTGA
Organism: Miichthys miiuy; assembly: GCA_036365135.1. Classification (NCBI taxonomy): domain Eukaryota; kingdom Metazoa; phylum Chordata; class Actinopteri; family Sciaenidae; genus Miichthys; species Miichthys miiuy. The sequence goes on from CM071610.1 coordinate 19,809,926, forward strand.
ACAACAAATATTGTCGCTCTACCTACTGAGACACAGCCTCCCTGTAAAAAGGTTACTGTGCTTCAGTTGTCATGATCAGATACTGTAGGAAAACAAATGAAAATTCAAACATTTAGCAGTTTGTGGATATATTTACTAGAAACGATTCCTCATCATGGTGATAAAAACAAATCTAGGCAGTATTAGATTTTCTTCAAAACATATTTGCTGTTGCAAATTAGCATCGAAACATACTTTTTAGGATTTGTTAAACAGAAATTGCTTTGTTGGATTGGATGTGAGATGGAAGCAACAACATAACATCGTTGACCAATTGCAGGTGATTTTGTATTGGTATATGGGTGAAAAGAACATGAAACAAGTTCACTGTGTAACCTGCAAACACTGCAGCAGCTAAAGCCAGTATGGCACTACCTTTGTCTACATGTCTGCCACTATTACTGTACAGAATAGTATTCTTCGAGCTGTCCAACCTGTTCTAAATTATCACACCCCTGGTCATCACGAACAGCTACCAAGTGCTGATAGAAGGTTAAATTTAAAGGTTAAAATTTGTAAGGCACAGATGATATCTCAATGTAAGCAGCAACCACAATGGCTGAAACTGTAGTTCCTTGAACAGCCACGGTACAAAAACAGAATTAAATTCTATAGCTAATTTCTCAGTTCATGACAACTGTCTTCTGAATTATTATATAATTCACCTGTTCAAATTAAATTAAGGCTTAAAATTATGCGTGGTCACTTTGATTGACAGGTGGGTGCCCAGAGGCGGCAGGGCCACCACACTCTGAGCTTCACAATGGCTCTTTAGAAACGTGTGGGTGATGTCACAGATACAATGTCCATGTTTTAAACTGTTTATGATCTTGATAAATATCAAGTGATTAGTCACATTTTTATCTGACAATGAGAAGCTTCACCAGGAGCTAGATAACCTGCAAATATTCATACTATAGCCCTCTCACTTCCTCCTGTGCGGGTTCCCATAACCCACTAGTCAAAAAGGACTTGTTCCCTCGCTGGCTTCCCACCCAGGAACACTGCCCATTGTGTTTGACATAAAACAACTAAACAAGGAGCACCACAGGCAGGGACTGGACCCTGAAGGATGAAGGATTTTAGAGACTGTGTTCATGTTGTCACCATGGCCAGTCAGCATACATATCTTTTTGTGTGCTGGGGTTTGACGGGGAAAGATTCCACAAGCACCTTTTTAAAGAATCGTCATTACTTCAGTGAGCTAACCAAAAAGCAAAACAAAAAACTTTACGACATAATGTGACCCACTGAAGACATAAAACAAATACTGAAAGCATAAAATGATCATAATCAAATAATAAAACTTTATGCATAAAGACGGGCAAAATGAAAAAAAAAAGTGTTCCCATCAGGATGATATCAGCACCATAAAAATAACCGTGGTGTGTTACATTATGATGTCTTGTGGACAAAACAATAACACCTCTATTATTTAGGAGTTAAACGGGTGCGTCGCTATTTTTCCACCTCAGCGTGTTTCCAGGTATTTACAGCATACATGAAAAAGACGAATAAAGCCTTCAGTGTCTCTAGAAGAAGCTGTGTAAAATCTGATGTCTTCAAGTGATGTCACTTAAGTCAGTGTTGGTTGTGGCTGATACTACAAGTTTGAAACTAAAACAAATCTGTTGGTGTGTAGGGCTGGGTATCATTTTTAGAAAATTACCAGTACCCTTAAAGTACTGTATGCATTACTTTTAATCATTCTGGTGGCATCACAGCAAACTGAATTGCCAACTCTGTTAATAAAATACATCGTACTTGACTTCACTTCGATGTTAAAGCTGCAGTAGTGGGTCAATCACACGTCATATTAAATCAAAGAATGCCTGTGGAGATTGGTTGTGCTTAAAACCATACAGTCGTTTTTCTCTAGACCATGGATGGGTCCAAAAAGGACCAAACACAGGTATTGTTGACTGGAGAACTTTCAATACTACTTGGTACTGGGTTATTTTGGTCGATACTTTAAAGTACTGATATCCAGCCCTGCAGTCTAGAGGCTCCAGGCTGTATTAGCCCTTACTAGGATAACACACTCCAACCCCCCAAACAACTGACAGTGGTCCAGCTGGGTTGTAGGTAAGGTTTTGAGGAAGAAGAATACATAGAATAAAAAAAATCAAACATCTGACTTTCACAGTTCGAGTGAAGATAAATCTAAAGTTTGATGTGGATAATGATGATGGAGATCTGAATACAGTGTGTTTCCCTAAAACTGTAGATGACAAAAAGTTGTCAAGTAAACTTCTTTCAGGTTGTATTTTTATTTTTCAAGCTTCATAGCTAAATCCTTCCTAAAAATGGTACCACTTAAGATTGACCCAAACTGATCTTCTTCACTGTAGTGTCATCACCCTGTAAACTCAAATCACAATAAGAGGGGGGAAAGAAGGAAACGTGTAAGAAACTCATCATTTTTCACGTTCCTACATAGTTACAAATACACTTTAATGGTGTCAAGTAAATGGAAAAGATTAAAGTCTTTAAACTTCACCGTCAGCGAGATACTGCATGATTTAGAAAATTAGTAAAGACGTCATGGCAAGATCTAGTTTGAAATTAACAAGATGTGTCTGCAGCTTAATGGCACCAGAATGTCTTCAGTTAGAAAACTTCAAGCTTCATGTGTGTTAAAGCTATTTCTACCCACTACTGTTAGCAAACTCTCACAAAGCCACTTTTACTTCGACATCAGAGACAGATGCATTGACAAAAACAGCACCAATCTGACAACCAGCAGATTATAGGAGTATTTTTAGAAGACCCCTGACTTGCATCCAGCTTCGGCACCAAACAGAAGTTGATTAGTTAACTGATGACACGACATATCCAGCAGCTATATGACAGACAGGACGATCAATGAATCCTTGGATATTTTTCTCATTGAAATACTTCCACTGAAATGATTCCAAGTCACATGTGAGACCATCCATGCTCAGGTCTGCACATCGTGTTTCTTTCATCCCAACTTCTGAGCCCAACACAGCGCTCATTAACACATATGTGATGGCGTGTTAATTTATGGAAAAAGGCATCCATGAAAGTCCTCTCCTGATCACTGATCATCCGCAGGGGAAGAACTGCTCAGCTTCACACCAACACCAAAGTCACATGTGATGTTTAATGCAAAAGGCCACAATTTCAATGGCTTTGTCCAACGCTTTCATTCCTTTCCCATCAGTCTGCAGTGTCAGCCACCAGCAGGTCGGCCAGCTTCTAAGCAGCCTAATAAGAGTTTTGGAGAGTTTTAAAGGGGAATAGAGTTTGACTATAACAAATGATACGGTTTCACCTCTTCTGGTTTTCTGACTTGAGAATTTGCACCACCTACTGCTTTTTTTCGTGAACTCCTAATATTGGAATAAATTTGGCTAGTGTTTGGATAGAAATGGTGATGAATAGGCCAGAGCAATATTTAATTTCCTCAATTAAGACTAAGACAGGAAAAAAAGGTAAACCATGTGAAAGATGCATGAATGCAGCAAACTAATGAGCCTCTTAGCCTTAAAGCAAAGACTTATTTAAACACCTGCATTAATCTGTAGAATCACACACAATATTTTCTGCTGAAATGTGTTTACATTCAACCTTCTGACCCACAGACCCCAGGTTTACTTTTTATCATAACTGGTTCTACAAGTCCAATTTTTCCTGACAGTGTGTTCATTGATGACTTCATCTCATTGTTTACTGTTTTAATTTGTTCTTTTTAAATGTACTAATGTATTGGGGTCTTGGGGGACCTCCAAATTATCTAAGAGGTGGTGGATTATTTGCACAATATTATCATGTGCAATATTAACATGATATCAGTATTGCATTTTTACATACCACAGTCATGGTGCAAACATTACTTCTATACTCCTCTCACTAAAATAAAACTCATTTTTGATTTTTGAGAACATTTTTGCATCAATTCAGTTGGCAACTGGGTGGAAACTGGTGAGCTAAGAAAACCAAATGTATGTTTGTGTGTTTATGTTGGGAGTCACTATCATTTACTAGCAGCGCAGTCGAGGTGGATGGGCGGTCCGGTTAACTGCCCCATGGGGGGAGATTAGATTGAATTGTTGCCCTGTGGATATGAAGAAGAGAGAAGGCAAATACTTCATCTGCCCCTGCAGGAAGCAACTCAGCCCAGATGCCTGAACAGCAGGACTGACTTCACCACCACCGCTCTTTAATATAGAGTGGGTTTGTGTGTGTGTGTGGGCGAAAATTGTCCATCTTGTCATATATTGTATTGGAGGGGCTGCAGAGCGCTGCTGACTCATAACACACACAAAAGCAAAGAAAGAGAAACGCATATACACATGCAAAGACACATCATGGTTTCATCTAAATGTTGCATGAATCTGATGCTTATTTCTTTGAAAATTGGCAAAACGAAGTAAAATTCATTGTGGTTTTTTTTCTTCAGATGGAGCTGTGTGAATACTCTCCAGAGGACAAAACAAGATTACAGAATGAAAAGAGCGACAGTAAGTATGCTCCGTCCATCAGGACATTTCATTACTGCTTCACACCTCAGATGGCATTTATGGCATTTAAATGAATGGATTTGTTCTCCTGAGTGCGCACACAAACAAACACTACGCGTGGATGTTTTTGTCTGCTGACCCCTTTTATTTATTTGTCTTCATCTGCTGAAGTGTGAGGAAGGGAACAACAAGATGGCAGCAAAATGCCAAGCAGCATCAAAAGATGAAGAAGGAGCTGGTCTTTATTAGAAAATCTGTTTCCTTCAGCCTTTATCTACTTCTCTAAAACACCCGAGAGGATTCTTTCATTTCAGGTGTTTCCATCCAGATTTCTACAACTTTAATCACCATTTTAGTCAGAGCTTAAATCACCCCTATTAGACTTTCCAATATAGAGGATAATTATGCCGACCGACTGTATGTCAGCATCGTTATGATAGCAAGAGTTCTTTATTACGTCTAATCTGGGACTTCTCGGAGGTGAAAGTTTTCGTCAATGTTAATTTTGTTCCTTCAGGTCATAAATGAACTGTCTTTGTACAAGAGGATGACTTTTAGCCAAAAGGAAAAAGTTTGAAGGACAAAAAAACAGGTTCCTTTGCAGTAAATTGATGGAAGAAGATCCTCATTATCATGACTGTTCTCTTTCAGTGTTATATTTTTATATAATTTATATCTCTGCATTATTATCACTGACATATTAAAGGTTATGTATACAAGATTTAATATAGCAGCAGCTATTTGCTATGTAAAGATATGTGGAGTCATGACGTCCTGAGCAGATAAATGACGTCTCTCTGTGTGTATTGTTCTACAAGCTGCTCTGTGATTTGTTTATACAGCCATCCTGGCCATGAATGCATGTCAGTGAATGTGAGTCATGAATTGAGGATTTATTTCAAACAAACAAAAGTTGCTAATCAGTGGAAAGACAAACAAAGGCAGTGAGTTGGTGAGTTTTATTTTGTTTCTGTCAAGTTTGAATGAAGTTGTTGTGGAGAAAAGTTGAAGCCAAAGGTCAATGGTGAGGTCAGGAGGGAAGAAAGTGTTCAGGAGCCTCTGATGTCTTATGCTGTAATATTTATTGAAGCTTGGCCAAGGAGAATTAGAGACACTCTCAAAGTACATCAGAAGTGCCTGAGTCGGTCTCACATTCTTCCCAACTCATCCTGGTGGATAGACTTTAAACCCCAAGATAACACCACAAATACTATACGCCCAGAATTAGCCAAAGAGAATGTTTTTATTCATGGAGGTGCTATTGCCAACATATTCTAGTCTGGAGACACAGATGTCTGTTTACGCAGATTGGAACGTCAACGGCCAGCTATCTATTATGTCTAGGAAGGCAGCAATAGGTCTCTTCGACCGTGGCCACCACAGTGTTGAGATAGACTGGCACCTGCTGTTCCCAGTCAAAGCCAAACAACTAATACTGCCGAGGACCTCAAGGCCCACACGTGACCTCGTGTAACCTAAGGATAGAAAATTCCATAACAGAAGTTACAATGTTACAAAGGTAAAATTACTTTTTATCAATGGAGTCTGGTCACAAATAATAGTGACATAACTGCTGTTTCTGGTTGAACATAAATGATCTCAGAGGTCTGTCTCTGAACGTATTTTTTCCATAATGTTACCAGACATAGCTCATAACAACCTGAACAACCACTTTTAGTGGACGTACGTTGATTGGTACATTTGTCCCCATTATGTCAGCCATCAAAGACAGTTCTTGAGTTTTATTTTGTTTCCACCCAGTTCATGTTTTACAATTATCTGCAAGGTAAAATTGACAAATCATTGACAAGGCAGCTGTGACACCCATTTGTTTTGATCTGTGATGGGGTGCTAGTGGCAGTAATTTTTGTTTATATAACCTTTAATGTGTAACATTTAATGTTGGACTTTATGATGCTCACATCATTTAAAAAAACAAAAAAACAAAAACAAATATACAATCTGCAAAGTAACTACTTTTATTTTTAGCATTAAATGAACCTTGTTTGAAATGGCTTGTCTTGAGATAAAATGAAATTCATTTTGGCTTGCAGCTGCTGCTTCAAAATACTAATTTTATCTCAAGAAAAAAAGAGTGTTTAGTTTGAATAATATGATAAATACAGAGCTGCCCTGGTGCTCATCAAAATGTTGCTGGGTAAATATCAAGATCCCATCAATCATCCAGAGAAGATAAATGAAGATTCCTGCACACTAAACATATATCTGCTGTGTTTTTTTTCCTGTTGACATTTCAGTGCTAGATCTTTATCAGGACATTTCATACAGCAAATACACACCAGAGCTTGAAAATCTGGATTTGATACTTCACCAATTTTCACGTCCCCACGTCCTCTTTGAGAGAAAGAAAAGAAATTCAGCTTTTTTAAAGATCACTGAGGGAGATTCAAAGGAATTTTAAGGGCCATTTTAATTGTTTCTATGGGGAAATCTTCTGTATAATCTATTTGAAAATTTTGGTCACAATTTAATAATTGAATTTCCATTTGATTCTTCTTTTGTGAATATGCCTTATGTTGTTTGCTCTAATTCAGGGAACATGTGATATTTTCCGCCATGTTTGTCCTCCCAGTTCGTCTTCATTCTTCCGACATGGCGGCATATTTCTTAAAAAACCTCAGGCGACCTCACTCCAGGCCACTCTGCAATCACACCAGAGAAAAAGAAAACTATGCATTGTTCCTGCCACCCTCCCATGTTAATATCCCAACATGGCTAATGGGATGTTTTATCAGCACACAAGCTCTGATTCATGGCTTTTAATGAGGAAGAGATCCTGGCAATAAATCCAGGGCTAATTATGTAATGGGACATGATTAGCAAGTAATGCACTGTCACTGTCATCCTGCCGCCCTCCTCTCACAGCTGGGGCATCGTCAGGCAGATTAAGAAGATCTCTAAGGAAAAATTAACAAACAGCCTCTATGCAAGCTTACAGTAAGCAGATTTAAGGAGGCCGGGGCCCCCAAAAGACGAGGGGCTGAGGGACAAGAACAGTCTCTGAGGAGTGGGAGTCATTTTCAATATGAGCACAAATATAAAGACAAATTACAAGATTTCAGACGTCATTTCAAGGGGGATGACATGACCATTGACTGATGGAATGAATATAGCAGTGTATTGCTCCCATGCCAGAAAGAGAAAATCAGATCAGTACCATGCAATAACGTAAAATAATAATAATAATTATCATAACATGTTTTTCAAGATATTTTCACTTTATAACAACATACAAACTCATCACATTTATAAAAAATCAAATCTCTGATTGCTTGAAAGTCTATCCAATTGCATTCAGAAGCTTTTTTGGCCTTCATCTCTTGATAATGCCCCTTGGAAACCAAAAATGAGCCGAGAGGTTCCAAACTAATTTACATTTGTAATTTACATTGGTAAATTAGTCTGAGGATGCCAGGCTAAAAACAATGATGAATCATCGAGAATTTTTCCAGTTCATGTATAAATGCAAGCATTAAATATATTCTGGGTTTGAATAATTAATTCACTAATGGCTTCAGAGAACAGGCACTGACACTGAATTTCTAACTTTAAAAGCATTTGTTCACTCTAATTACAAAAAATATATATTTTACTACCTAGCTTGATCTATACGTTTGTGTAGTGTTCAAACGGAGTCCCCCATCCAACACCTTTGGGATGAACTGGAGCACAGAGTGTGAGTCATTGTTGAATCTTAGTTAGTCCTCTAAGTTGTCTCTAACTACTACTGTAGAGCCAGCACAACTTTTGGAATGCCCCAAACCTGCTCCCATCCTAATTTATGTTTGGATGAACCACCTCATCAACAAAACATGCTGGTTTGCCCTTTAGGCACATGGAAAATGGAGTACAGTGGAGGTTTGAACTGAGGTCTTGTGAAGGAAGGATGATTTCTTTGAACATTAATTAAGTTCCCTGACATTTACTGACAGGCAGGTATCAGGGAAAAAGACATGGTTTCAGTCTTGTGAACTTTATTTGTTTCCATGCTTTCCATCTGCCGTCCTCCTCCCCTGCCCTCCTGTCAGCCCTCCTGGGGAGAAACCTTTCCTCAATCCTCCCAGTCCTCACACATCAAAACAGTATTTATCCGCCTCATCTGGCCGGAGCGCAGCAAATAATGAGTTCAAATTACAAGTGCCACGCATCAAATGTGGGACATGCCTAATATGGCTGCGTAAGAAAACTCCTCTATCTACTCATTAGGGCTGCCAATTACAGCAGGAGGGCTAATTTCACGCAGAAATTTAATGATGTTCCCCCACTACAAGAGACACAGCTGAGAGCCTCCCCAAGCTTTTAACACAGAGGAGTGGAATTCCAGGAAGAAGGCTACATCAAATACAGACGCTTTTAAATCTATAAAATCAAGTTACATCAGTTGCATCAGTTTGAAAGGAGGAAATCAAAAGGACCTGGCTATTTACTCCCGTCCAGGCCGCTGAGATGAAACCCAGGCTGATCAAACACATTCAGGCTTTTAACACGACCAGCCACTAAACTTGTGTACATGAACACAGCAGCTTTGAAACTAATAACAATCAGTGCTGCTTCACTCAATTTATAGAGAAGAATAAGAGGAAGAATGACAGCAACAGCTCAATACAGTGTGTACATCCACATCTGTCATTTTACATTTGAATCAGCATCGCCAGAGTCTTAAAGAGTGGCACGAGTCATTATTACTGCAGCTGCTAGAGGGTGCTGTCACTTGAACTAAAACGTGTTGTTTTGCTAAAATCACTGACAGTATATAATTAGTGGACAGAGTTCCCAGGTCTGTGAACTAAAGCCAACATGTTTTAAACCTGCATTCTTTGTAATGGCCTGCAGGGGGCTGCTGCATCGGCTGCAACAAAAAAGTCTGATTGTATGTAAGCTTATGAAAATTTATCATTTGATTTATTACAACCTCAGTTTCCTCTTATTACAGTTTTGTCTTTCTCTGCAATGTAGCTCAGTGTTAGCTATACAAAAAGTTCCTCATGAGTCCATGTTTTCAATCTCTAATTTTAAATTTTCTTCCAAACAGTATGATGTTCATATTGTAAATTATGGCCCCATTTAGAGTAAAATAGACCATAAAACAGCTTTAAGGCGTGGGTACCTTGTGATTGACAAGTCATTCTCAGTGAGTTCATCCAGATCAACACACCAGACTCATGAAACGGTCAAACTAGGCAGTGCTGATCAAACATAAATCAAAAAGACTGCATTGACTTTTTTTCTCCTCAAATGTTTTCAGAAACATATTTTAGTTACTAATATTTTACTGTTTAGTTAAATAAAAAAGGCGTTTATGACCATTCAGACTGCCATTTTTCCAAGCCTAAAACCAAGCAGAGCCTAAATTTGCAGTATGTCACCCACCAGCTTCACATTTCTGTCTGAATATCGTAAAACAAGATGGTCAACACCACAAACTAATGGGTGACGTCACAGTCATTGACATTTTGACATTTTTCTGTGGAGGACCGTCACCATGAACTCACTAAGATGGTGGGGAAGTTTGGGAAAACTCCTGAACTGCAGATCCATTCCAGGCCAAACTGGCCGGTGGTTATCAAGTTTTTATTTCTCAGTGTCTGATGTCAGTAGTTACTTATGGTCCTCGGCCAGCCTGGCCCTCACAGCCGCAGACAGCATAGAACAAAACTCCGTCACCTAAGCTGGGACAATCTAATACTTTTGATATTGAAAAGGATACAAGCAGCAACTTCTTGTCTCATTTGTGATCTGATAATTAAATTCAGATCTTCATATTGCTATTGTCCAAGCTAAATTACTGAAACTGACATGCTATCAAGTACAGTACAACAGCAAGAGGGTGAAGCAGCTGCCCCTGGACACAAGATAAATAAGGATGTTTTCGATCCGTGAATAATGCAAAGTTACTTTAATGGAGTCCCAGAATAAAAATATACAGCTGAGAATGAGTATAATAGGTCCACTTTAAATAAACTGTCCAGAGAGTCCCTTGAGAGACAAAAAAAGTTTTGAATTGAAAATTGAACTGAACTAGTTCCTTGGTTTTAGAGACATTCATCTCCAAGTTGCACACATCCACCCACCAGGGATGAAACCCACTACTGCAGTCCGCTAGAAATCATGTATACTGTTCTATTAAATCCCAGTATTCAGCAAATGTGTTTTAATGTACACAGTATGTTAGATTGTTAGTTTCTGAGAGAGGAACACCCTTTTTCATAATGTTTTCATAGTGTTTTTCTATTACAGGAACACAGAAAATAGGATCTAATGAGCTTCTCCAGAGACACACACACACTCATACACACACCTCCCACACAGAGCAAACACAAGGCCACAACATAAAACCACAGATATATAGTCCTATTCACCGGAGAGATGAGAGATGGAAAGAGCGGGAAAGACAGAGAGATAGTGTGTGTGTGTGTGTGTGTGTGTATGGGGGATGAATTAAAGCCTTTGGCTGCTCTGTTTGTCCTCTATGTGGCCCCATCCTTCATCAGAGGGGCACTGGACACTGAGGATCGTAGATATTTTAAAAGATAAATCATTCAGATACGGAAAACTGACCCGCCTCTTGGTCTGTAAAAGTAGGCACTTACAGTGTCTGGTTACCGTGACAGCCAGTCTTTTACCAACCCAAACTTACAAGCACCTTTGGCCTGCTGTGATGCTGCTAAAATACTCAGTCTAATGTTCCATATTTTTATTATTGTCAACAAATCTCATGATTGTACTCAAACCAACAGTGAATGTATGTACTAACAAGCATTGTGGGTGACTGGCTGACATGTTCCTTTATTACCATAAACACACACTGTGTAGTTTATTTGGACTCACACACACCATCCTGCAAGAGCACCAAATGTGGATTAATCAACCGCTGAAAGTAGTCCCCAATAAATGCAATGATTCCTGTAGCATTACACATCCTCCATCATGTTTATAAGTCCATGAGTATTTGTTTTAGTTGAGTTATTTATTGCTTTTATTCCTTTTGAACAATGAGATGTTATACTGCCCTGTAAAAAACAAAAATGTTCAGTTTATTTGCTGGTTGTTTTGACACATTCATCATTACTGCTGTAAAATGTATATTTTAAAGGCTTATTATTACAGTTTTGTCTTTCTCTGCAATGTAGCTCAGTATACAAAAAGTATATATTATCAAATATATTAATAATATAAGAATATTATATTATATATATTAATAATATTACTATCATAAATGTGCAGTGACTGTTCAACTAATGTCTTAAACAACTAGCTACATAGAGGTACAGCAAATGTTACTTATGCATTGCATTTTTCATGTTTAAATTTGATAACAAACATATTCTTCCATTTGCTTTTTATGCTGTTATTTATGTGTTATTTTTTGGTGCTGGTATTTGTATTGTAAAGATGTAAGAGATATATTGGCACATCTCATCTCTGGTTTTGATGAGACCGTGTGTAGGTATTTAATTATAGACTTTATATTATTTGTGATTTTATAGAGCATTCTTTGTAATAGTGCTTTTTAATCTCTTTTATGTATTGCCTCTGTGTTCCCACCGAATGAGATGGGAAAATCAAATAAAAAAAAAAATAAAATGTGGTATCAAAAACAACAAACAAACAAAAGAATGAGAGATTTAAGTCTTCAGGAGGAGCCAATGGAGCGCAGACAGGGGAGTAAAGTCAGAAAGTAACACATTGTTGGTTTTGGTCTTTTCATGCAATTTCTTGTCAATGAGAAAAATACAAAATAACCAACTTCGTTTAAGAACCAAAACCTGCATCAGAGCACCAGAGTCGGTCCAGCAGGCAGCAGCACACCAAACAGCCTGATGCCTGCTGGCTCAGCATGTGGCTCAGGGACTAATAACATCTGGTTCTTGCTCCACTAAGCCCTGCCAGGCTCCTCTTATCCACACCACCACCATCTCCTCCTCTCTGCTAGTTATTATCAGAAACCTACAAACCATCTTTCTCCTTCATCGCCGACCGCTCCCATCTCCAGGTCTTTGTCTTGTTTAATTAAAACTGTGACAGGACACAGTGACAAAAAAGTGGAGCTGCAATTTATAACCACGACATATCTCCCTGACTGAGCCCTTGTTTCTAGCAGACTGAGCACTCAACATAATCAAAACTCTCTATGGGAGCAGCAGTCTCAAAGATGGATGGGCCCATGTGACTGCAGCCTTCAGCCGGCTGTCAGAGGAAAACTATCTTCACCTGCCCTCTCCCCTCTGCTTCCTCTACAACAAAGGAAACAGTGCAGGTGAGTAGCCACATTTTATACTATCACCAGGTTTTACAGCTGAATCTTCTTTCATGTTGCCAAAAAAACCTGAGACCAGTTGACTTGTCACGGCAAGAAAATGTTCACACCGTCGCGAATCCTTCCTGGAAGTGTGATACCAGTGCTCGCTTCTAGACAGCAGGGTTTGGACATACTTTTGGACAAAACTGCATTCAGCTGAGACATTTATGGAAAAATATTTCTTCCAGAAGCATGTGTTGTCAGTAAAATGTGTGAAAATCCAAACAAACATGATTTTGGCAACCTGTGAACTCTGCTCTAAAAGGGCAGCTAATGAGTCAAAGCAACTTGCAGAGCAATATCATGCATCAGAAGTGTGTGTTTGATAGTGTGTTCAATCTCAGTCATAAAAAACAATATGGTCTAATTTATTCATCTCTCCCTCTGTCTCCTCCTTCTGATCAAACCAAGCCAGTGATGGAGATGTGGAGATTTAAATCCTTCTTGTAACTTGACCCTACCCACATATTCACTTTAACTTTGAAATACATTACAATGCTGCAACGCTGTCTCCTAGAAATTATGTTTGTATGTTACTAAATTATTTTCGTAATCACATGTGGTGACAGACATAATCGCTGCCTGGATTGTGTTCTTAACACTACATTTGTGTAGCAAGGCAGTTGTTGCGGTGGATGGCAAGCATACAATGTGCAGTACTGTGACACCAGAGTCAAAGTCAGAAGTGACTTTAGACAAAAGATTATTTATGATCATTAATATGTTAACAAGTACCTGGTACACCTCCAGACTTTGGCCTCCAGTCTCCTATTTAGGCAACAAAAGTACGTTGGTTAACAGTAGGGAAAGATTGTGATTTCAGTTAAATTTTTTCTACTTTTATGTCTAAAGTCATTTCTCACTTAAACATAGTAAAAGAGACCATGATCTATCTCTGCTGCTGCCAGTGCCTAAACATAATCATAAATAAGTTGAATAATGCTGTAGCTGTAGAGTGGATAGTTTATTACAAGAGTGCCTGCTTTGGTGAAAATAAAGTACATTGTAGGTGAATACTTTACTGATTTTTTATCTTTATTATCAGCACTTTTCCAGCTTGCTGGGTACGCTAATTTACTGCATTTCCTTGTGTTGGGCCAATGGCCTTTGACTTTGACTTTATATAGCAGCTTTCTGAACTATCGTCCACTCAAAGCACTTTTACAACACTTATCACATTCAGCCAGTTACAAACATTCATACACTGATATTAAAAGCTGCCATGGTACATCTCTTCGTATCCAAAGCGCTCGCAATAATGCTAACCCGTACATAGCCATCGGGAGCAATTTAGGGTTCAGTATCTTGCTCAAGGACACTTTGACTAGGGGGAGCCGCAAATCGAATTGTCCATTGCAATGTACCAGAGCTCTACTTTATTTGTATAAATGACCTGTTTTGTGCAAAACTCACTTATATTCACTTATTTTTTATTCAGTTTGCTGTCAAACACAACTGAACAATTCTGAAAATATTCACATTCAAGGAGCTGGAACCAAAAAGTTTTTGACGTATTTGCATAAAAACTAAATGAAATGATTAACCAATTAAAACAGTCTGTCAGTCGACTAATGAATGACTCATTCTTTCACCTGCATTACATTATCATTATTATTACATTCAGCTGTGACATGATTTAAACACACTATAAATGGTGCTATTTGGTTCTTTTTAACTGTCCACCTTCAAAATAATATACTGATATAGAATAATAATGTAATAAATACAACCTTAAATAAATAAATTCAACCTTCAGTTCTCATCATAAGTTTCTGGTTTATAGTTTCTTTGAAACGCTGTTTTAATGTGGAAGAAAATTTATAACTTTCATAAACAAGTTCTCCATGTTTTTACTATCATGTACAGACATTATTTCTCTTCACAAATAAATAAATTTAGGAATATTATTATTAGTAAATATACAACACACACCTGGTTTAGTCACGGACGGTGTTATCTTTGTGCAAGCATTCATCAATATTATGAGTGAAGCTATAGCACATTGTGTTTCTCAGCTCAAATTAAAGTCGCTCTTACTAGTATGATTTAGTTTTTAAGAGGCTTTGGGGAAACAGCTGTCATTCCCAGAGTTTACTACCTCAATGAAATTGCGAGGAAAATGGACATTTACAACGAATAAATACAAGGACACACGTTTTCCTGGAGAACAGGGAGTATACAGTGATCTTTTAAAGCGTTTTGTCTTAAAATGACGCTATTACAGTTATAACCAGACAGTAAGAAGAAACGTGCTTTAAAGCTCTGTAAAGCCGAGGGGAACTGCTGATTAAGCTGATAATTCTCTGTAGGTTCATCACTGCATTCATAGTTAAGTGTCAGTCCGTCCATATGTGTCACGCAGTTTAATTGAATTTTTGAGTAATTTGGCAAAAGAAAATGCTTGTTTCCATCCACTACAGTTATGTGAATATTAGGAGTTAGTTCATGAGATAAGTAGTAGGTGGAAAAACAAGAAGAACATGACGCAACTAGAACAGTGACGGGTTTCCTTGTTGTTGTCCTACTTGTCATTATTGTGCTCAGTGTACAAGCTGCTCTTTGCTTATCACGGTCTCTGTGCACGGTTTCCACACCTCGTCAGGCCTAATGTTGTGTTGTCATGCTATTCAAAAATTCTTGTCAGTGTTGTTGAAGTGTTTCCATTTCCCATTAACTCTTAACTCTTCTCTCACCAGTTTCCATCAAGCTTTTCAAATGTGATACTTCAAAATGCATCAAAAGACGTTGACGGAAACATGTCAGTCATATTGTAGCAGCTTCAACAAAGAGAAAACAACACACTATTTAGATCATTTAAATACCTTACACAGCTTCAACCAACAGTATGCAGTACAGGACAATAATCAGATCCTGTTTATGTTTCTGTTAAGAGTATGTTAATGATTTTACAACCGCTCAATCCAATACACATATTGACAAATTTCTCACCCGCTGGTGTTCACACACATTCCAGTCTTTCTGTGAGAAAGGTTTATTTACTCTGTTGTGCACTCACATTGGCTCTCCCTGCAATGTGCCTCGACTTCAGCTAGTGATTTCTTGCATTTTAAAAAGCCCCAGAGGAGCAATGTGAACTCATTGTACTCTGTTAAGGGTAGAGGATTTTAGATCTCCAAACTGTCTTGTTGCTCCTGTGAATGTAGAAACTGGGCTCTCTAATTCGCTCTAACTTCCTTTTGTTTAGTTAGTTTTAGTTTTGTTGAACATCTTTGATTCTGATTTCTGATATTAATGTTTACATTTTATATGACTGGAACTTCTCATTTTTATCTGAATGAGATGTTGAGTCATCTGTGTCTTTCTACCAGACAAAGAAACAAGAAAATAAGATACGCCTTTTTAAAGTGAATAAACAAAGGATGTAGCTGCTTTTACAATATTTCATATTTAAGTGAGAATTCCTGTTTGAAGGAAGCGTAACAGTCGTGGACGGAGGCAGACATCTGATGGAGACAGATGGTCTTCAGAGGAGAGTTTCTTCATCCAGACATTTAAAAAGACATTAGGCTACCTACACAAGCCTCCCTCCCTGGAGAAGCCTCCTCTCCCTGCTTATTGTATTGTGACCGTTACACCGGCTGTGACAGATGATCTTATGTGAGGTTGTTGGCGTTTCATCTCAACCAGTAAAACAGAGACTACACCAGTTCTAACTCATTACGGACTTCAAGTAAAACAAAACAACAAAGCTTCCTGCTTGGGTTCATAACTACTGAACTAAAGGTCTGTGGGTGCCAAACGGTTTTCTAGCTATAGTCAAAAACTAAAAAAAAAAAAAGTGATTAAGCTAAAAATGGTGGCTGGCCATGTGTAATGGTACTGCAGATTTCAAGCTGGAGGCAGCAGATTTATCACCATATGTGTCCTGCTGCCTTCAGATATCTACAGGGATTTAATGAACTGCAAGAGAAACTTTTTATACAGTACAAAGCAGCTGCGGGGAACAGATACTGTAAGAAATGCACATATTCATTTATAGCTCAAACTTTGACTTCTGAGTCCAAAAAATTCAAAAAAGTGTATAAAAAAACAGAACTTGTAAGCACAAAGTAACTTCAATCAGAGTCTAAGGGTCTTATCTTAGATTTGGTGAAAATGTCACTGCTAGATTCTAACTGACGCAGTTTTCATTTTCACACCCAGCCCAGACGTTGTGTTAGTAGTAAAGGCAGCAGAAAGCAATAGCACCATTGACCAAGAACAAACTGGCCAAACTGTCGGTATACAATATACAAAGGGCAAACTATTCAAATAGTACAATGTGTCTACAGAGGCAGGTTCACAACACACGTACACTCAGCAGTACACTGTAACGGACATTTGTAACCTCCTGTCAGATGATTTGGAGACTAATGTCTCTACGCACTCCCTGTTTCTGTCAAAGTCACAGTTTCATTTCCTCAGCAGAAATCCGTTCACTTCTCCAACTTGCCGAATCCGCCGTTTAAACAGCAAAGAACCAGGTGCAGGTGCACCTGGTTTAAAGGGTATGGGAGATTACACTGTGATTGGTTAAATTCATGTTACGCCCAAAACACACCTATGATTAATTAAGAGACTAAACACAAAGCCTTTGCGCTTTATTTGGTGCCCAGATTATGCACCGTTTACTAGCAAAAGTCGAATGCACCTGCACCATGCACTTAAACCATGTGCTGTAGACCTTCCTCTCTCTTTCTCTCCATCTGGACGCACTTACTAACTTAGCTTCTTCCCCAGAGTTTTTCTGTTTTCTAGTCTCGCAGGTTCTCATGGATCATGGCTACGCCTAGATTGGCAATTGGTCAATTGGTCAATCGCTGCTGTGATCCTGCCTGACATCAACTACAAATACTATTATTATCATTATTACTTTAATTAGTCATATCTCCATTAAAGTTTATAATTGTAGTTATAATTATTTTAATGCTGCTGTGCATCTGTGTCTCTATATATCTCTATCTATCTATTTATCTATCTTCTCTCTTCGCCTCTGATGTTCATTCAACTTTTATTCATACATTTATACTCATTTCTAAGAATTAGACCAAAATTACCACCAAGACTCAATTTCCACCAAAATACTAACTCACTTTGATTGCCTTATTTGAATAAAACTCACTTGTTTGCACTTAAATACCACACAGAGGGGCAAGGTCAACTTTAAGGGCCAAAAAAATACCAAAGCTGATCATTCAACATGACAATGAGTCAAATAACCATTTACCACAGCAGGATCCCTTACACCAGTGGTTTTAAACATGCGGGTTGGGACCCCCCTCCCATGTGGACACCTAATGATTTTGTGTACTTTTGTTCTGCGGTTAGAAAAACATTGACTATTTCCAAAAATCCCTGCAGAGGGTCTGAGGAGTCCTGTGAGAGGAATCGAATCAATCCTGACCTGAAACCAAAAAGAAACCAGAACATAAACAAATCTTCTTTTTTTAAACTGCTAAACTAAAGCCCTGTGGGTGCCGATTGGTTCTTTAGACCTGGTCTAAAACTAATGGGAACAGAAAGCAAAGAAGCAAAGGGCTGTTCACAAAAAAAAAGAGTGTTGTTTAGTCAGTCAAGGAGTGGGGGACACGCAGCTAAATTATAGAGTAGAATTTCATTGAAAGAAGCCAAAAATAAAAATACAGTCAGGCATTGAAGCTTCCTGTAGAGAAGCCTTGACAGCAATCTGCAGCTGCAGTTTCCACTATCAAGATTCAGAGACGCCCTGCTGTCCAGCTCAGATGAGTTCCCCATCGGAGCAGAAATAAGAACAGCATAAATCAGTCGCCTGGGAACTCCAACATGCTTAAACATGAGCCCCGGATGAACGTAAAACTGAGGAGGAACAGTGAACGGCCACTCAGCCGCAGCTCTATGAATAGAAATCCAAGGACCATCTATCATAGCACGCCCCCCAAAAAAAAACAGACGTGGTGCATTTTTTAATGGCTTCCTATCTCAGTTTTGCCTCTCTAGTGGTTTCTGATTATGAGGGAGATGAGGTGATTACTAATGAGTTAGACAGATCTGTGAGTGTGAGCGAGGGCTGGTAAACAGGCAGGGCGCTCTCAGCCCACCTCCACACACCCTGACAGCTGTGACATTGATATAAAACCCACGCAACACTCCAGTTAATGAGGCCAACATGGACACCATGACTTAGGTGAGTCTAAAGCCAGGGCCTGTCACTGTGAGCGCTCAGATCAGAAGCAGGAATCCACATCGCAGTGTCTTGACAGCAGGTACTGTAGCTACCAGGCAGTCACATAATGGCGTGTCACTGTGCCGCCTGCACAGGAAGCAGAGATAAACAATAAAACAACAGTAAAATTCAAATGACGCGTTCACAGAGCGAGAGTTTGGACCTTTTTTCCTCTAGCAGAAAAATGCTTCATTGCTGCGGTCTGTATTTACATAGCACCTGTTAGAGATGATGACCCATAATCATTTTGTTTTATTTTTGGGACAATTTTTCTCCTCCGGGTTAATGATGTGACAGTGGAAAGTGGGAAGTTCTCCCAGCAGGGCTGAGGTGTAACCTATCTTTTGGCAGCAACTTTACCCAGAGTCATAGGTTGTGGGTTGTGACAGCAGATAGCAGCTAAGAGCCTCCTTTAGCGACTAATTGCCGTCATTACCTCTTCCAAGGCTGGATGGACAGCCGGCAGCAGAAGGGGGAGGTGGTGTTGCTTTGCTGATAAAACAACAGACTTAATTGGCTGCGTAATGACAGCGGCTCAAATGCTTCTTCAAAGGCCAAGGTCGCGCCACTGAGCCTCTCCGATGTCAGATAGCCTGGAGCGACGCCACCAATCACCACCTGCCCGCCACCATCGATCTCCGCCTGTGCTCTGCCTTGGGCCATCCAGCTCAAAGCCTGTGTTTTATGCTGGTACTTTCCATTGATTTGGGGAAAGTATCCAAAGATTTAATTACACGAGTAACACATAAACTGTCCTGTGCCAATAGTAGTTACAGGCTGGGAAAAATACAGCCGTGCCCTGTTAAAGTAATGGCCGGGGCTTGATTTGTGAGACAGTTTTGGAGTTTATGGGTGAAAAGATTTTCAAGGCTTTTTTGTCCGGATGCATTAGCTCCATTAGCACCATCCACATAGCTCACTGTGGAGGAAAACAAGAACACAAGACTGCTAACTTACAGCTGTCATTTGTCCATTTAGGGAGTCGTCTTAATTAGGGCTGGGTATCGGTACTCGATACCTAAAAGGTATCGACCGAAACAACCCAGTACCGAGTAGTATCGAAACTGGGCCTGTCAAACAATACCTGCAATCGGTTCTTTTTGTACCCAGATCAAGAAAAAATGACTGTTTCTGTGGTTTTGCTTGCAATCACCGCAAGCGTTCGTTGATTTAATGCACTGTGTGATTGGTCCACCACCGCAACAACAACAGTTTGTATGGTGGTGAAGCGGGTTGAAGCCGTGCACTCTGCATCTGTGGCGGAGTTGGCTGGTCAGCATTCCGAGATGCCAGCAAAACGCTCAAAAGTATGGCTGCTGTACTACACACCTGTGGCGCCGGGTACTAATAAATGCATAAAATGCGGTAAGATTATTTCGGCGGAAAACTAGGCATACGAGTAACGTGATAAAGCACTTCATCAAACACAGAAAACTTCAGGGTGAAGAACTGCACAGTGTTTACAAAGCCGGCTTCTACAACAAAAGTGTCGTCGTCATCTCAACAGGATATGGCGCAACCGCCAATAACTTTATAAGGTAATATATACGTGGTTACTAGGTTAACAGTACTCATCCTTTTGTGTGTTAAAACATTTATTGTCAAGTAAATCGTTTTGGGCATGTTGTAGGCATGTGTGCTAACGCTAGCCTAGCTTGCTCGCTAATTTTACCTAATTAGCAAGATAGCATCCTACTCAGTCACATCTGTCAATGCTTTGTTCAGTGGTGACTATGAGCCACTCCATGTCTGACTCTGCACTGTGGGAGCTGTTCGCCGAGGAGGACCTGGCCCTTAAAACCATCCAGGCAGCGCCACTCCTTGACCGGTCAGAGAAGAGAGAGATGGGGAATGACATGCGGGAAAGAGCCACAGGTCAGAATCGAACCCTGGGCTTCCGCAGCAAGGACTGAGCCTTCGCACACGGGGTGGCTGCTCTACCAACTGAGCTAAACGACACCCCGACATGTTAATATTTCCTTAAAAGAACTGTTGAGGAGGACTGACTGGTCAGTGGTTAGATTCAGAATGTTGGTTGTGATGTTGAAAATTACACAGCCCAAATAATACTTTGTTGTACAGTTATTCAATAAATATTTGAGCACTTTCAAAATGTATTTGTGTAAAAATCTTTTGAATGGGGAGGAGTGGTGACATTTACACAACCGATTGCTTTCTTTTCACATGATTAATATCGAATGAAGTTGAAAAAAAGTATCGAATGAAGTACTCAATTGGTATTGGTATCATGTTAAGGGTACTGGTATCGAAAATTTTTAAACGATACCCAGCCCTAGTCTTAATGCTGTGGTGTCTGTCTGGTTTTGAAACATTTAAAAGCGCATCCTTGACTTCCTGTTACAAGATCATTGTAAAGGCTATTAGCATTAAATATAAGAAAACAGGTATTCTTTACTGTTTAGTTTAGATTTAACCATCCACCTCCAGGCTACACTTTTTTCCAATATGCATTGAGCTATCCTGGTTCCAATACCCAGATCTCACACTGTTTCAACTGTCCAAACAGGCCTTGTGTTGAGCTCATTGGTGGCTGTTATAAACTACTGAGCCAATTATAGTTCATACACAGTAAAGTAAGAAAACCTTCAACATAAATATTTAAAGATCCAAGCTTGGAACATAACTGTTCTCCACAGTGTGTAATGTTGTTGGCTCCATATGTTTAGATAATGATGGTAATAAAAAATATAAAAACAATCTAATATTGTTGTTTATTCAATATTTATAGGAGTGGAGTGTTTATTGTGTAACAAGCAGCAGTTTAGAGGAAAGCTTTCATGGATCCACAACAGATGTTTGAACTATTATGCCAAAATAAACGTTCTATATTTTCTTCATTTAAGTTACAATAATCAGCATTCATCACCTTCACTGAAAGCAGACACTTAATGGTGTATTAAAGCCGTGTTTTTGCAAGCATCTACATCTGCACTACGCCTTTCAATTACAGTTTAAGATCTCATTATTTTTGTGTTGCAGAAAAAAAAGTTATAGAGAATTTATTGGTGAAATCTGTTTTATGATAATGGTATTTGTAGTGCAAACACTTAAAAATATGTAGGTTTTTTTTTATTTTTTACTTGCTTTGAGGATTATGGCACATTGTCAGTTCATTTTAGTTTACTTTATTTTCCTCTTTATGTTTGTCTGAATGTTTCTCAGTGCAAGAGGAGCTCATCAGAACAATGACACACACACACACCTCCAGGCTATGTAAGGGCTATTTGACCAAAAAGGAGAGTGATGGAGTGGTGCATCACATGACCTGACCTCCACAATCACCTGACCTAAACCCAATTGAGATGGTTTGGGATGAGTTGAAGCACAGCAAAGAAAAAAGCAGCCAAAAAGTGCTCAGCATTTATGGGAACTCCTTCAAGACTGTTATTATTCCAGATGACAACCACATGTATCTCATTTAGAGTGTGTAAAGCAGTCATCAAAGAAAAAGGAGGCTACTTAACTTTGAGATCTTCAATGTTAATTTGTAATGTATAAAAGAATAAAACTAAAGAGAAAACATTTGCCATCACATCAGTATGTTCTTACTCCCAACTTGTCCAAAACACCAGCAGCTATGCTTCAAGATATGACCCTGTAGGTTCCCCTTAACGTCTTTTCTAGACATGCAGGGCTCTGTGTTAACAAGTATAAATATGCAACATCCAGTTAGATTTTCAAAATAAAGCTTGCGTAGTTAAAGAAATCCCCCAGGAAGAGCGCTGGGCTTTGAAGCAAATTGTGACCTAGTGGCCAAACAATGTAATGACAGCAGTGGCGTCCATCATGTGATGCAGACTGGGCCAGTTTAATTGCATTGACTCTGCTTCACCGTGGACAGCCTAACCTTAAACAGGACCTTAGGAAGATGGACTTACTTTGTGAAAAAGGCAGCTGTAAAATGGGCGTTGCACATTTCATAACTTTTATATGTTAACTTAGTAGTAGTCTATGCAACTTAAAACAAGTCAACATTTACTTTTGGTTTCACACGGGACATGATCAGTGGTCTCCTGTGTAGTTCTGTGTTTGTTTGAGTCATCCATTACCCCACACTTCCTCCATAGAGGTAGAGGGGTACCTATGCTGATGTACTTGATGACGTGGGAGTACAAACGGGCTGTCAGGGTACACTGACTACAGTCACTGGAGATTAACAGTAGAGTGGGTAGATGACAGCAGAGGTTCAAAATAGGGTCAGGGGTTCAGGAAATATCTGATTATCGACTTGCTGTAGGTTCACATGGAGTTATAGCAACCAGGTTACCACAGTGACATGTTCTCCAATTACCTGTGTAATCTGCATGTAAATGCACTGATTGTTACACTACCTTTAGACAACATTCATTATGTAAATAATCACTCAAACTCCTTGTAAACGTGAACTTCAATACATTTGAACCAACAACCAATGATGTCAAAGACAAAACCAAACAAATGACTGACTGAGGTCACAGCTGACCACAGAGATGTTCAGTTCCTGACGGATATTTTGCATCTTTATGAATATTAAAGTCAGAGCAGCAGGAGAAATATGAATATGACAACACCATCACAAAAGGAAATTTGAGCGTAATTTTTCAGACCAGACAATTTGTCAGGTGACTCATTACATAAATGGAGCAAGAAAAAATGTGTGATTTTCCTCCTCCACCTTGATTTAAATGACAGCTTTCAAGGCGCATCAGTTATTCATGTTTTACACAACTGTCATCTTGCGTAAAATCTGTTTGTTGTTTCGACTCGCACACAGACTCAAACTGACTCGACAAATAGCTGAAACGGATTTTGACCTCCACCCTCCACGACTGGAAATTCACATCCACACCTACAGGTGAGCAGGGAAGCTGGCTTGCCAGTCATTTTCACCCAGGAGAAATCACACCAATTGCCATTTGGAGAATTAATTCAGTGACCTATGGTAATTTTAAGATTCATTTGCTCTGTGTTGGCTGTGCTTGAACTAGGAATGAGAGCTGCTCTCTTGTCCCTTCACTCATGCAAAATTCATTTTGGATAATTATCTCTACTGCCCCCCTCCAAAAAAAAAGACAAAAAAAGGAGCATCTAATGACTAAATCTTTCCATTTGGATCATGATAATTAAGATCAAACATTTGATCAGGAGCCAAATTGAGTTTCTTTGGCTGAACGGTGCAGAGATAAATCTATCTACTGTAGCTGCACCGCAGAGGCGAGCAAATTCTGGCCTCTTTCAGAAACGCCTGGAGCGCTTTTCTAATCTGGCTGCACTGACTTCTCTGTTCAAGGTCAACACTGCAATGGACTGACACATGAAAAAAAAAAAATAAAAGTGTCAGTGGAAAGAAGCACTTTCCTTCTATTCTGAGCTCCTATTGATGATGAAATATGGCATTGAGGGACTGAGGGAGGTGGGTGACTGCAGGGATCAGCCTGTGTCCGTCCATCTGTTTGTCAAATGTTATTTTAGAGATGTCTGATAACGACGCTTCAGTTTCTCATATTAAAATTACACTAATTAGCCCAGTGGGGTAGCTACAGTCAAAGGTCAACATTTTCTAACATTGAAAGGCCATAACTGCTACGTCACTGCATCAACGAAACATTCCCGGATGATGCCTTCAGGCTCTTCGGTCTGCCATTTAAAAACTCAGTGGCCTCAGACTGATTGAAGGCATGACAATTAAATATGACATTTTTAAAGGATAAGTCTGGTGACTTATCACCACTTATATTAAAATGACTTTTATCATTGTAGAAATATATTTAAAGCTTGAGGCTTCCTGTCACAGTCAGACTCTGAAAAGCTTTTTACTCTTTGTCATCCTCTTAATTCATAAATTCATAATCCACTGGCTACCTG
This sequence comes from Miichthys miiuy, assembly GCA_036365135.1. Lineage (NCBI taxonomy): Eukaryota > Metazoa > Chordata > Actinopteri > Sciaenidae > Miichthys > Miichthys miiuy. Next base: position 19,834,839 of record CM071610.1, read on the forward strand.
GGGGATGCATACCTCTGATTGTCAAATATGATGTTTTACTTTCCTGATGTCATTTCACTTTGCTAATATTCATGCTGTTTTTTTGTCATGTCATGCTGTCATCTAAAGTTATGGTAATTCTTGAGTTATAACCGTAGTTTCTTTTTTGGTACTGCTGAGTCACTTTCACATTTGTTAGGTAGATATATTTTCTTTTTTTTTAAATGAAATCATGTAATCGTGACCATCATTTAAAGGATTTCTGTCTTCAGAAAGAACCAATGAGCCGTTCATTTGTTGGTGATCTTTGATGCTGATTGTTGACCTTTGAGTTAGTGGAGCGTCCAAAAAAGAAGATGCTATCGTACCATGTCATTTTGTCTTTTCCTATCAGAGTATACACTGCAGAGTCATGGTTTACACACCACTGTGAAACAGGATTCCATGCTACAGATACTGCACAGCTTTTGAATAAACCATGTAAATTTGTTGTACAATTAGCGACCAGGTTTAATGCTTGCTTGCTCCTTTCACCTCTTTATTAACTCTTTATCTGATGAAATGACGTACAATCCTGAGAATAAATTGTCAGGGGAAGCACAGAATATAGAAAGATGATGAGCGACATATGAGAGATGTGAATGTGCGAACGTAATGACCAGTCACTGTTTGTCTGAGAAACTCCCCCTAACCCTTGAAACAACTGACTAGTTATTTATACGAATTTAAGAATACCTTTTTATTGAATTACACAGAGGGCATAATGGTGATTGTTCCAACTTTATTTATTTATTCTCTTCAGTTCTGCCTACATAAACAGGATTTATTTAAGATTAGATAGGTAGATTTTTTTTTTAGGTAGATTTAGATCCATATTAGTGATTGCAGCTTGAAATATAATAAGCTCATGATGAAGCCAGTTAGAATCTCATAAACATAGCTTAGCTTGACATCATTGTTTAAACAAATCTTGTAAATATGTAAGTTGCTATGTTACTGCATAGGCAACTTTTCCAGCAAGCTTCATATTTTCCTGAAAATACAAAATCAACACTGCGCCTACACACAATGACAGGCGGATGACCTTTCTGGCATGATCAGGCTTTTATATTCTCACTCAAATATAATATTTCAATCGCTGCTGACATAAGTCTGACAAAACCTGTACATGCGGCGTGAGTTTCATTTTGATGAGCTGTTCACAGTGACCTCTGGTTGGCTTCTGGTGTCTTTCTGCCTCCCTTTCTCAGCAGTGAACTCATGATCCACGTTGAGTCTGACAGCCTGTTCAATACTTTACATTTTGTATTCTACTTTTTAAGACTTCCACAGACCAAACAGAAGAGGCTACAGCACTGATGTATCCAACTCAATTTCTGTTTTCATACAGCCAAGAGGCAAATATTATAGCTGGATTGACACACAAGGGGAACTGAAGGAAACTGAATGGACTACTACTTTTTTCTTCTTAAACTTTTGAATAACTCATGAAAATGGGTGCTGTGCTGCTCTGAGTCCTGACTGCCATCTAATAATATTTTATGACGTAAAACACATTTGACTGTGTGTGGGGGGATGCTGTGTGGGTGTGTGTATTTGTGCTGAACCTAACCGCGATGACACAATCAGAAAATAGCTTTTTATTTCTCCGATTCAATGGCTATGTCGATACCAGTGCTCCCTCACTCCCACTAATTGTCTATGTTGCTCAACCTCTATCTATCTATCTATCTATCTATCTATCTATCTATCTATCTATCTATCTATCTATCTATCTATCTATCTCTCTATCTCTCTCTCTCTCTCTCTCTCTCTCTCTCTCTCTCTCTCTCTCTCTAACACAAAGAGTACAGCTGGGAGAGATTTATAGTTTAGTCCATGAACCGTACTGGATAGTGTTCAGTTTCAGGGACATTTCAGGCTGACTGACCAGCCTGACTGTTCAGATTGGACATTGCAGCATGTTGTGTCTTACTGTACTGAAGCCACCAGTTAAAAACAGCAAAGCATTTGGTCTCTCTAAGATGAAATCATGCTTTTTGCATATAGAACGTGAAACGGAGATGCTTTCTAACGTGAACTGATGTATTTAAATCTGAAACAACAAAACCTGTTAATACAAGGTGTAAACATGCCTGGATGACAGCAACAGCCAATTGTTTAAAAGACAAACTTAAAAAAAACAGCCGTAACCAACTCTGACATGGAAAAGGGCAGCAATCATCATTCCTCACACAGCCTTTCTCACTTCTAGGTATGTTAAATCCACCCAGCCAATATGTTAGTTCCACAACAGTAATCGAGTCACAAAGAGATGTGAGGCAGGTAAACAGCCGGCATATTGACAGCAGTGCCGTGACGAGAACACACACAGGGGGTTTTATCAAGAAAAAATGAAGCTCAACAATCTCTGCAAGAGCGAGACTTTCTGTCAAAACAACAGCTTCCTGATGACAGTACAAACTTTTTATTACTGTCAGCTTTCTTCTGGATTTAAAAAAAAAGAGAAAAACAGTTTTTTTTTTTTTTTTTAGGACAGGAAAACATCCCACAGCTAATGATGGCGGCTGTGCCGTTTGATGTCATCTGGGATGCTGGGGTGAAAACTGGCTGGTTTCCATGAAGGTGGACGGTTGTTCATTACCTCTGAGACTCTTTTGCACACAGACACACACAGACAGACACTGCCAAGATACAAACAAATTTCACAAACAATTTTTTATGAAGAGCAGTCTCGCAGTCTCACATGAACAGACACACATGCCAAAAATAGGGGGGAGAGCCGAGGGAGGGGGGGCCTTGTTTATGTTTGATTAAACGTCTGAGCTGTGTGGAGAGAGGAGTTTCTCTCAGGAGAGAGAAAGTCATGCTGCAGGACAATGAAGAATTTCACTTTACTGCAGTCTGTGGACTGAAATTATTCAAAAATAAATCTCAAACCTGCAGTAACTGATTTCATAAGCACTTGGCAGAAACAAGCTGTAAACACAACATAAACTTATCACATTTTAAAGAGATAGTTTTGTTTGAAGTGGGATTGTATGAGGTACTAATAGTCAGTGTGTTCCCTACAGTACATCATTGTTAGTACACTACCAGTTTGGGAAAGTCCTAACCCTAACACTGCTGTGGACAGGGACAGAAAAATGTATTTTAGCCACATTGAAATGTCCACCTGAAAAAAATATATACGTTTGGGAGTACACTATATTTAGAATATTTTCAACTATCAGATGTATGTATCCCTACGCCTAAGTCCAACTCTGCATAGCTTGTTATGCCAATAGACAGTATAAAACATGGACGTCGTATCCGTGACGTCACAGATTTCTGAAGAGCCGTTGTGAAGTTCAGAGTGCGGTTGTTCTGGCCATCGCCGTCTTGGCATTCTTGCCTCTGCTGCCTCCCGTCTAAACTAAAAATCGGAAAAGACGTCGATTGTTTGTAGAGCTGAGGCAGGCTGCATGAAGCCTGGGTGCTCAAACAAGCCACATGAAACAACACCCATTCAGACTCAGTAGAGTTGTCATGAACAAGGAAATTAGCTATAAACACCAAACTGTTTTTTGTACCAGGCTGTAAACATGTTTATTTCTGCTGTGAAGTTGGATATTTTAATATGGGGGCTTATGGAGGTTTACTCATTCTGTAGCCAGCCTCAAGTGGCCGTTCGAGGAACTGCAGTTTTCAATACTTCTGCTTTGGCCTCACTTCACAGCCACAAAGCTTGCTGCTAGTTTACGCTGCAGATCTGAAAAGTTACTTTTATACACATCAAGCAGATACAGAAAAATATCAGTGTTCATTTGGAGACTTGTTTGTGTCCACCTGCCCAATAATCACTATCGTTTGGCTCTCCTTTTTGGTCTCCACCAATTCCTGGGGGAACTGCTAAACTCTCCACTACGTTCACTAGCTCATGTCTGACTGTGTCTGTCTGTTGTTTGAGGCTGAGGTAGGTTTATCAGAGCTTGTCTGCTTTAAACAGCTACTGCTGAAATGACACTGATGTTTTCTAATAAATTCACTGCATGATGAATTTTTTGAATTTTCATTTTGTGTTCTATGAGATTTTAAGGCCAATACATAACATTTTGTGTTAAGAGTGGGAATACTGCCCAAATAAGACATCATTAGTTTAAACAACCTCTCAGCTTGATTACAGAGCTACATGATAGAAATGTCATCTTATAACAATGAGAAATGATTAGACCTTAGAAATCTAAAATATCAGTCATAATAACTTTGAATCAATGTGATAAAGCTGTTTTCTCTCTGGTCAAAAAAAAGTTATATTAAATAATCTTTTATTTATGACCAAGTTTTTCAGTTTCTTTAAAAGTTAAAAAAATGTATTATTGACAAGGACAAAGCCCAGATGAATGTGAAGTTGCCGCCATCTACTAATGGAAAAATACCTATGAACAACTACCCCTTCAATGTGATTATTATTGCCGAGATGTTTTTGTATCCCAGCCTGATTCTCACCCTCCACACCTATGACTGTTTCAGTCATTCATACAGATCGGGTGTTGTGCTCAATGGTGTCAGGCGAGCTGGATGCTGAACTTCAGCATCCTGTGCCAGAGTCAAAAAAACAACACTGATAAAATTGGATTTGATGGACGAGACCCTCACCAGTGCTGACTAATGAACACCACAAACTACAGCTTCAAAATGACCAGCGAGTTAAATAAATCTCCTCGAAAACTGAAGACTCAGAGCTTCACCTGGCTTGTAAAGTGTTGGTTACTTTGTTCACTCACATGAAGCTGTGACAGTTAAAGTCATCTGAATAATTACATTTCTTTATGGAGTGGCATAAGTTTAATAGTTTTAATTTCACACCTTTCTACCTCAGTGTACCTTCACATTTTCACTCATTACCTGTGGCACCCACCCCACCTCTATCAGTATGTATGGAAACCACCATAGCTTTTGTAAATGTTTAATCCCAACCACATTCTCTGTTTCTCCAGCGTTCCTTCTTTTTTTGGCCGTTCATTGATTTGGAGTTTGTTCTAACGGTTTGGAGCGTTCGCTTTTCTGCCAAGAACATTGTGTTTGTGCTCCTGTTTGTTTGCTTTTGGTTACTCAGCAGGAGATCTCAAAAACTTGTTGACAGACTTAAATGAAATGAGGGGAAAAGTGTGAACATGGGCCAAAGATTAAGGTTTCTTTTTGAAAGTGTATTACAATTTTCTCATGAACTACTGCAGAAAAATCAGCATCAAATGAACATGTTTCCTCATAATAGAATCATTCAGGGACATATGCTCTTTATGAATTCTTCCTAGTATGGAAGCAATAACCATAATTTATGGTTTACATGGAAAATTGTCTTTATTCAAGTTGCTCAGATATATTTGTTCTAAATCTAAAATTTCTAATTAATTCCGAAATATCATTCTAATTAAAGTGAGAAATAAATCTGATACGTTTCCTTCTGTTTGGCATTTTTTTGGTTTCCATTGTTGGCTTCATTTTGCTTCCTTGACTCTGAAAATGACTTTGTAACTTTATTTTGAAAGATGTCACATAAATAAAGTTATTTGAGTTATACTTTACGAGACTCTGCATCCATCTGTATTTGTCTTAACCTCACAAATGTACAGAAACTCCTCATAAACCCTGCTGCTGCTCCTGCAGACACTCGCTGTCAATAAAGATAAATGTTTGTGAGACCTCGCAGCTTCTGCCAGTGACATTACAAATCCTCCCTCCCCGCCTCACTGCTGGGCTTTGTTGGGTGGGGTGTGGTCCTCACCGAGGTCCTCAGAGAGGCTGATTCACTGATGTGATGAACAGGCCTCAGAGCTGTCGGCGTGAAGCCTCCCACTGTTATCTCTCATCTGAGCCGGACAGCGGGGAGTTCAGAGGCAATGCACTGCTTAAACGATGAAATATGACCAATAGCTTGAGGCTGGTCGCCCCCTACAGCCCCCAACAACAAAGCCCTCCCCTCCCTCGACAGCCCTGCTTTAAACCTGACGAATGACAAAGGCACACCAAGGGCAGCTCTGTGGTAACATGAGGACCCCAAGTATCAGCCGAAGAATTATCCCGCTAATCTCCGAACAAAAGCAATGCGCAGGCCTCAGCCGGCTGCACATTTATATTCCACCTACGCTGTGAAACTTTAATGCAGCATCTGACTGGGATAACCTGCAGTTCTAGCATCAGCTATTCTCCACAGTCTGCATACAGAGAGGGCGTGTAAACAGGAATAATCCATATGAAGCAGATCAGGGCTCGTCATGTTGAATCTCTCAGCCGTCGTCTGTGAGCGTCTTTCTTCTCACTCGACTCTTGGCGCATACTGCCACTTCCACTCCTTCTCTGTGTTCTGTACCAGTTCTGTCAATCATGTCATCCTCGCTGCATCCACACAACCTGGCTTCCTATCATCCACATCCTCCTTCCCTTGTCAGTAGTTTCACTGAGTTGCCGAGGCAACAGGCGGATGCTGCGCTATCAGTCATCTCTGCCTATTCTGTGCTGGTGGCATTCAGCCGTTTTCTGCAGCTGAAGTACAGACCACCCAGTCCTCACTGAATGTAACTTGTAATTTAGATCATTCAGAAGCTGAGATTTCCACAGCAGATGGATAAGAGGAGGAAGAGCTTTTGCTTTAAATGGGAGAGACACATTGTTGAACAGTGCAGACGTCGCAGTCTGTGAGTCTCTTCCTCTGAGGATGACGAGGCGTTTATCTGTCCCAGCAGGCTGATGATGATGACAATAGAACATTCATTCACGTCTCAGCTCATGTTATCCATCAAATCAAGATAATTTAATCTTTAAAAGTGTCCAATCAATCTCTGACGCTGTTAAAGAGACAGCCTGTGATCTTTTCGTGTTGTGGTTGTGGATCTTCTACAGCTGGTCTTACAGTTTGTTTGTTTTTATGTCGAATCCCTTGAGGTGTCAGCATCCGGGAGGTCTCTTGTTTCTCATCCATCAGCCTCCTGGAGGTGTGACCGGCATTACTACCTTCTCTCATTTGAACGCCAATGATTTCCTGTTCCTGAGACATTGATTTTAATTTGCATTGTTGATGAATGCAAAGTCGCTTGCTGCACACTGAGAAACACCAGAGTTTATAACTATAGAGACATTCTCAGCTGGGATTTTTTACCCACAGAGTCAGTTTCATATTGAATCATCTCAGTTGCCACTGAACAGTTGGAACAGTCCTTTTTGCTTTGGAAGTTTTCAAACTGAATGAAATGACCTGGAAATATGGAAGTGTCAGCCATAATAAGAGCTGGTCGCATTCTCTAAATGTTAAGGAAAGGAGCTTCAGTGCTTCCTTTCTTATCTCCTTTAGCATAGGATACATCAGACCATCTCTTATGAAAGAAAAGGAGGTAATGCCATCCCACAATTCCTTGCAGCAGACCGGCACTAATAACATCTGCTGTCGCATAATTACATTGCCTAGTGTAAGTGGCGTCAGATTCCTTTCTCTGCAGTTGTCTTTATGAATTCTCTTTCACATCTTTCCAAACTCATGAAGTTTTCCATCAAGGTCAAGGAAAGTGTATATGTTAGTGTGTTATGTTATTTGGTTCCTATTGCAGATGTAAATATTTAATTTTTTCAAAAAGGCTCATTAATTTCCTAAAACAGCCAGTGGTTGTTGAGTGATATTAATGACACAGGACACAGAAGGTGGAAATAAAGACCATTTTCTTTCCTAAATTGGGTCAAATCACCAAATTAAAAATTTTGAGCTTTTTGTACAGAGACGACAGACAGAGACAGATAGTGACCTTCATTATGGACTCCTGAAATTCTAAAGAATTCATCTTTGTCTGTGTTTCTGTTTTTTTTTTTTTTTTCCTAAAATCCTTGTCTAGATGCACGACCTCTAAAAATACAGAAGCATGACCATACGACCGCACACTGCAGGTCCATTTATCACAGGTTTCACTGCAGAAAAGCGGGTTAACATGAGGGCTAAACTGAGTGTTAGGCCTGGAAAACTCACAGCGAGCAGGTTTAGGAACAGAAGCAGGAGATGTAGGTCTCTGAAGACTGACTTCATACTGCTCTGATGTTCTCCACCTGTCCAGAGAACGACCTGCAGTTTGTCTAAATGAGACCAATGGTCCAAGAAGCTGTTCATCGGGCTGATTTAGTGCCATAAAGTTATTTAAAGAAAGTCTGTGACGAGTACTATTATGAAAATAATGTCTGTGCCTCTGGGGGATTTTCATCAAGTCTCAGGAAAAAACCCTGGTGATGTAATAGTGATGTCATGAGGATTGTCTCATCTTGAGCTTGGAGACACATTTTTAATGGAAAGTCCACGTTACAGTTTGGTAAGGTTTAATGTTTTAGTGTTTATGAGGCAGTGGGCTGACAAAAAGCTGCATTATGCGAAATGTAGGATCCATCCTTGTTAAAGTTTGAACAGTCAGAATATCTTTGATTTTTTCTTTTAATTTGTCTCTTCTGAGGTGAAATACTACATTTCTGGACTTTCCTTTTATAACTTCCTGCATGTGAAGAGAGTCACATAAAACCTTCTTGCTCTTTTTGGGTTTTCATTTCTTAACACAGTCCATATAAGTCCAAAACTCACACTGGCATACTGTATGTACATATACATGTGTACAACTAGCTCAGTAGACTCATATGCTCAGCTGTCAGTTCAGTGAGTACACTTAGGGCTCTATTTTCGTGTTGGCAAAGGTTGCTTCCCAGTGGGAGGAGAGAGCATCTCACACAGTCCGCCACCCACCTGCTCAGAGCTGACCTACAGCTCAGCACGTGTTACATACTGTATGATATTTTGTGAGGGTGTCATCACATGGATTTTATATTGAAAAATAATCAAATTGAGCTTCAGAATTTGAGTATTGAAATCTAAAACAGGATTGACAGTTCTCACAGTGCCCTAGTTTCTGCAGGTAAGCTGTTGTTGTCCGCACTGTCACCTGATGAGTCTTTTTGTGTTGAGTTCATTTCCAAGCCCTTAGTGTGGCATATTATAAAAGATGTGGTGCTTATAAAGTTATATAAAGTTCACAGTAATGTACATATGTATAGATGATGATAGATAGAAATATAACAATAACAATGGGGATATATGATACGGATACATTACACGCTAACATAACAGTATGAACAGAAATTAATTCACTAACATATATACGTATGTAATACAGTAACAGTGCAGGTGTGAGTACAAGTAATGCTATTAAGTTTATAATTACACAGAGTAAATAACTGGATGTGAATACACCATAGGGCAGATATGTAAAGTATTGAAAAAGGTATAATATATATTAGCATGTTTTTTTAATTTAGTAAAGGCACGGGTGTGTCGACTTTATAAGGCTACAGCTGTTATTTTAATGTTATTTTAATGTCAGATGCACATTTAATCAACATTTAGGTAAAGCATCAGAGGAGCGAGCAGACAGAACATATACAGATTGTACAGTGCAGGAAAATGTTTTATCTGACTTTCAACTGACTTAAAGAGGAAATTTGAAGGGAGTTTTGCAAACATCAGGGGTTATAAGCTGATTACTAAAAGTATTCAGAGCATTGGTGTGGATTGAAACTCTATCAGTAGTCTGGGTGCAAGCCAAGAGCTGACATGGAAATATTAACTTAAATTTACACAAGGTTTATGTCATCTTAATTTGTCATCATTACCTTGAAAATGAACCGCTGAGAGTTGTGATTTAATGGACCAGTGTTATGCAGTGTATTGTATTCCAGTAAATTTGCTGCCTCTATAAAACCACGTATTGATTTGGCTGTAAAACTACACTCATAATCTCAGTTCTTGGTTATATAACTCAGAGATATAAAAAAAGAAATTCCCGGGGCTAATTCGTGAGGACAGATCGCCGTTGGTCCGAGTACATTATGACAAAAAAAAATAAATATCAATCTGAAGGAAACACTGACTTATTAAAAGTTTAAGAGCAGGGATTTTCACTAAGTCTTCACTGTGTCTGCACTTTCTGTCTAATTCCTGACTCTGCTGCACCACCACACGACCCATTAATATAACTATGTTAAAACACGGGTGACACAAAGCCTGCTGGGAGCTCGGGGTCCAGAGGAAAGCCTCCCAGCAGCAAGAGAATTAGCCTGGATCAAAGCTCATTTCCAGTGTCGGGTTAAACGATGTGGAGCAACTGTGACTTCCAGCTCAGTGCCACATGTCGCACTTAAACCTATTTACACATTCAGATTTACAGATGCTGTAGGTAAGCCTCTACTACAAGCCGCCTAGTGTTAAATTCTTATGTGCTGGTGAAGTCAGGTCACGTAGTATAAAGACCTAGAAAGTCCTCATATGAAGGAGGTTTGGGTGTATGGATGGGTCAAACAAACAGACCTTTCAGGCAGCAGACCGCTGTTCGTGTCCCATATAAAAAATCAACTTTGACTTCTTTGTCTGGCGTCCTAGATTGAAGCATAGGGCCACTGACCAAGCTGCCGTTCTTGTTAAGTTGGGAGTGCAAACATATTGGACAAAAGTTCATATAAATAATATGTAATATGCACATTGTATTGAATGTATTTACAAGTTGTCAATGCAAAATATTCATACTTGACACAGCAGGAAAAAGTTTCCCTTTGAATGTATGGAAACTGTCTCTTTCACTAACATAAATGTAATCACTTAATTTTTCCGTAACAGATATTGTCCTTGTGCTGCCTTCACATGGATTCAGGACCACAGTAGACGGCAAATCCATTTTAGTGAATGAGAGCGAGACAGTAAAATTGGGTAAGGCCAGCAGAGAATACTGTGAACAGTAATGATAGATGGCATTACGGTCCAAAGTTAAAATACTTTAACCTTCTTCTATCCTCCACGACAGGACCAGATAGCTCATGGACAACGAGAAGCTAAACTTAACTAATTACATAAAATAATACACATGAAATAATTTTATTTAATACATTTGATTCCATTCTTTGTAAACAATACAGGATCACCATAGCAACATATGATCATGCATGTTACATTTTCATGTCCTGCCATTCCAAGTGTTTATTTTTCCCATGCCGTCCAGAAGCCTCTTTCTTTTTGATTTAGTTAGTTAAAGGTGTCAGTCATCGCCTCTAAATTACTCCATACTCCAATTATTATTGCCTTAAACATTTAAGCTTCACTCCATTAAGTCTGGAACTCAGCTTCCCAAGGAAAAAATGGAAATTGAGTCTGAATATTAGTGTTCTTTTATGAAATGTAGGTCATTCAGCAAGACAGCTTAGTTGAGGCAACTAAAATGTCTATGTAAGAGTTAGGAAAAAATCATAGTGATGGTTACAAAAAAATCAACACTGACTGTTGGAGAGAAGGGAATAACGGCAATCTAGTGTCAAAGCCAAATGCCAAAACATCCACTCTGACCACGATCAGACGAGGTTTCAAGGCGTCAACAATTGTCGATATTTGCAGATCCATGAGAGGTTCTTGTGAAACAAAAGTAAACTTTTTAAATAACCAATGCTCTATTTTTTCTGGTGAAGACGATCCCCTTTAGTCTAAACACAGCACATATTAAAAAACATCTTAAAGTGATAGACTTTGTGCCACAAAAAATTTTCCACTGTCCTAGTAGATACCTACATTCTATTTTATGGGAATTGTTTTTGATCATTCTGTTTTACAATCAAATACTATGACTCCAGCACTGACTACACTCTCTAAATTGGTGAAAAAGTTGAATCACCACCTTTTTCAAAGTGTCAGCAAAACCAGAACTTTATAAACTCTTAAAACAGCAGTATGTGTTGCAGGGGTGATGGTAAGAGTGTTCTCGTAATTGTATCCACCCTTTGAATGTAAACTACATTCAACAACCAACCATTCAGTCCTTTTTCAAAGTTAGAAAAGCATGAAGCATTAAAGATGTGTATGTTTATGTCTGAACGTGTAAAACTGCATCCTGAAAAAAAAGTTTCTTTTTCTTTTTTTCCCCACCTGTTGCCTTTAAAGTGTGTCACTCTCTCCGGCGTTAACGTACAGCCTTCACTGCGCCCTCAATATGTCAACTAACTAACATTGGAAGGAAGGGAGGGATCTACCGCCTCTAAACGGATGGACGAGGAAATATTACGCATGGAGGTAATTCCCAGCTCGCTTGGGGAGGAGATCTGTGTGAGCGGCAGACTGTCGGCTTTGATGTTGGTACGAAGGAAAGGAAGGAGACGAATCCCCAAAAGAGGATAGCGGTTAGATAACGCTGATCCATCCTGTTACCCAGCATGCATCACAGCAAGAAACAGAAAGGCACACAAGATAGAAAGAGAGACAAATGAGTTTACATACTTACTTATTAATTACTTAACAATATTCAGTTAGTTGATCCACCATTTTGGTCCAGGCTAAAATATCTCAATGAATATTAGATGGATTGACATGATCGTACAGACAATAATTCAGAGGATGAATCCTAGAGACTTTCCCTCTAACACAACCCGTAGGTCAAGTATTTCACTTGTAAACAAGATCTACAAGATGGATTGGCACAAAGTTTTGTACATTCATGGTTCCTAGGGGACGTTTTCTAATGACTTTTGTGCTACCATGAAGTTGGTATTTTAAGTTAGTTAGATCTTGACAACTATTTGCATGGATTGTTGTAAAATTTGGTAGTAGCATCAGCAATACTATACCTTCATACCAGCCGATTCTCATGCTGTGATCCACTGCAAGTTGGAAATCTATTCTCAAGTGAGTATACCCAACTTCCAATCTGAATACGTCCCAGTGCATCTGCTTGGGAAAACATGGTCGCCTGCAGCAAATGTTTGTATGGCAAGTCTCTGAACTGCAAGTTTCAACTTAGCACCCTTAAAATAGATTAAACAAGAGAAGTGGGCTTGTATTGCAAGCTCGCAAAGCACCAATTAACTGAATGGAATGGCAAGGCAACTACAAAGTTACTAGCATGTTTCACAACACAAACACAACATTTATTTAAAAATTGATGAAAATGATTCTTGCTGCTCAGTGTGTCCACATTGTCCATATTGTCATCAAACTTTGACTGGATGGATCTTGCCCAAGTTTCCAACTTGGAATTCCTGAATCACCGTTCTATTGCACTTTTCTGTGTTGGAGGTAATTTCTTTCCAAGTTGGACTGACAATGGAACACAGCACTACCCATAAGTATGGCAGCTTGGTTGGTTACCTTGTGCTTCAAACTACAGTACTGTAGGTACCACTCTATTGTCATTTCTGGGTGCACCTGCGTCCGCATAGTGTTTTGATGGGCCGTTGAACTCAATAGTAGTATAAAGAGCAAGAAAGTCCACGTGTGAAGGAGACTGACACTAAAATAAACAGTATGTATAAAAGTAATATATATTGTACTAATATCATATACTCTGGTGTCACTCTACCTAGTCTAGTAGTCTAACCAGTAAACACAGTCTCCCTCTCAGGGATGACTGGACTGGACAAACTGCTAGCAGACTGAGGAGTGTTTTTCCTTCCTTAAGACAGAAACCTCTGTGGGCCTATTTAATTAGTGAGGCGTTAATACCAATTTAATGGAAATTAGTTTGAGACCCCCACATGAATTCCATGTGTAGTCATATAGATTAGGGACTCCCAGCTATTCTCTAGCATCTTTGCATTAATTATAGATTGTACAGACACAAATAATGGACTTAAACTTATTAACGTAAATATGACTTAAAGCTTTTTGAGCAGTCCAAGTTTGAAATGTAACATATTCAATTTGTTTATGGAGCCATCTGCATTACTTTAAGAGGTGAAGTGTAAATGTTCAAATAAATAACAGCCAGTTCAAGAGTTAGTTAAGTTATAAGCACTGGCAGAAATTAGTTTCAGTTGAAGAGTCAAGTAAAATTTAAATACTGCCAGTTGAAGTTGAAAGGATTAGTCATTTTTGTTGTTGTTTGTTTGTTTGTTTGTTTGTTTTAGGTGTGGGGTTGTGTGACAGAAATATTTATCCAAAGTCAGTGTATTACAGTAGACAGCCGCCAACATGTGCTCCAGTCAGGAGGACCAACATGGAGTCTGAGCAATGTACTGCTGTAGTATCTCTACTGGCTATTTTATTAGTGTGACCGGTGGCTTTTTTGTCTTACCCAATTTACCCAAAATCCAAAGTAATCCCCTCAGTGCTGAAAGCAATACACGTGTTAGCTTCAGTGTCAGTGATGAAAAGAGTTTGTCTTTTGGAAAATACACTTATTTGCTTTCTTGCCAAAAGTGAAATGAGAAGATTGAAGCCACTTTGTACAGCTAGCGAAGCTAGCTGCGTTCCATTACTTCCATTCTTTATGCTAAGCTATGCTAATCAATTCTTGGCTCTAGTTTCGGGTACAGACAAAATGAGTGGTGTCAATATTCTCGTCAACCGTCATTTAAAGCAGCAAGAAGCGGCTAATATTTCCTCAAAAATTTGAATACTTCATTTTCAGCTCTGCTGAACAGGAATCTGACCAGATATAAATATATAAAACTAGCTGTTGAGCGGTGAGATGCCACAGCTTGTTTCACTCATTTCCTCGTTTCTTTATGAAACGCGTTGAGGGAGGCAGCCGTCATCTGACGCATGACAGCAGATTAAATCATGTGAGAAAATATGACAAAATGCGTGAAGCTGTGTGATCACACTGTATGAAGGTGTGTGTGTGTTGAGCCTACTAAGTATGACTGCTGGTGCAAAATAAAGTCCGGTTAATCTGGTTCTTTTCACTTTTTAAGGCCCAAACACGTGAAAATAAGACACTGTTTTTAATTCCATGCTGCTCTTTTAGGTAAAATTAATGTTTTTGTCAATGGACTCTGGTGGCTTTGAATGGAGAAATACGGTGGTTTCTGGCTGAACAAAAAGGATCTTACTCTTTAACAAAAACTTCTATCTCTAGGATCCTTTCCATAATACAGTCACAACACTTTGTGACACTGTGACAGTGTGTAATTGCCCCAAAAGATTACATTTATCACTCTCACTCACACACAAAAACATGACAAAATAAGGTCCAGGCTGAAAAATACCTTTAACAGTGGACCAAAAGACGAGGCTGTTTAGAATATTTTGTGAGGGAATTTTCTATTCTAGCATGCCTTAAATGGGGTAACACAAGGTCAGGGATATGTAATATGTAATAGGCAAAGCAGGCACTATTCTTCTTATTACAATGGTAAGGCTGTTTCTCTCCATTGACACAACAGATAGGTAAATAATTTAGAAGCCTCTACAAAGTCAGATAATGATGTTGGACCACCAACGCTAAACATATTTCCTTGTTTGTAGATTAATGACCAGCTGGCAAACACCTTATACTGAAGATGTATTAAGAATTTATGAACACAGGGTAATTGTGTCACTATTTTGAGGGCATATAGATGAGCAAGGGAAACAAACCTTTCAGCATAAGACATCCTGGACTCCTGTGCACTTTCTCTCCACAACAGTTTTGGTTTTACACCCCAACTTTACTTTTTGGTTCACTTATAACACTCTCATCAGCATTGTTTCAACCAGCAGCAGTCAGCTTTCAGCAAACAAGCTTGGATCAACCCTCTGTACACAAAACTAGAAACAAAACCAGAGCTAAAAGGAGATGGTTGGAGAAGCATTTATCAGGTGGACACAACCACCACTTTGTATGTACGATAAACTGGTCTGTGTCTGCTTGATCTGTAAATGAGGCACCATTTGCTTGCCTGTGTAAGGTGATAACTTACATTACGGCAACACAAATTGGCCAAAAAAAGGCTGGGATATTTCCAGATCAAGCCAAACTGAATGGTAAATAAATGCATAGAGTTCCATGACACTCCTCGCCAGATGACTCTGCAGACCACCGTCTCTCTCAGGAATCTTATTTGGATAACATCAGTACCTTCAGGGGAGAGTCAAGAAATACTGTATAGAAGCAGATGTAGTCACATGACCCGCAAACAGTAATCTTATTAAGACTGTTGCCAAATTACTTTTGTCCCATGATGTTCACTATGTGACCACAGAGGTAGACTTGGCCAACAAAAGTGGCTACAAGCTGGATCCTGCTGAATTAAAGCTTTCCGTCTTTCAAGACTTGTGTGATGTACACATGGATCAACTTTTCTCCTGACAGCACCAAAATCATTCCTCACCTTTTGCCTCCCAGTGTTTACAGAAGTATGCTGAAAAGCACTCTGTGCATGGTGACAAGAGAAGGCAAAGAAATTCTTTTTGTCCGGACATCACACTGATTTCGCCGACTCTTATTTGTGCTGTAAATGTTTTTTATGCTATCAAACATTCATTTCTGTATCAACACCTCATTTTTCAGAGAACATGGGTTACATGATGAGAAACCTGAAGGTTTTTTTATTCAAAACCTTTGGACAAATGAAACCAGCCGAATCACACAGTGTTCAAAAGTTCACCATCTTCTTTAACGGAAGGCAGATGTAATTTGTAATTTCAGCTACATCATACACCAATTATTACTCCATTACCTGATATACACTCTCTATATCCTGACATCTCAAACACACAAACATGGGGCTCATTTATTTTTTTCCATTTACTTCGTCTCCTTATTATTTCTGCAGTTATTTTTCCTGTCTTTCTTCACTCCTGTCATTTGCAACTCTCCCTGTCATCTCGTTCAGGTTGAGATGTTTTTAGAAAACCCCCCAGGCTTTTTATGTTTTCTCACCTGAACAGTTTGTACTTCATTTCCTCTTTTTTGTTCTTGTTTTTTGTGCTTCCCAGTGTGCTTTAGCATTTGTGAAAAATCAACTTAAAAAAAGGTTTTGGCACCTTTCTTCATCTCTAGGGACTTTGGAGACGGAGGCATGTAGTTAAACTGAGGAAAAATAACAAGAAAGGCAGTCTTTGTAATGCGCTGAAATGACACTACTTATTAAAATTAACTGTCGCAGGAAAGAAAAAAAAACATGCTTGCAGGGGTGCAGAAGTCTGAACGCTATCAGAGTAAGATACTTAGCTCCAGATTAAGTTCTGAAACTTAAAACTGTGAGTGCTGTGGGTGTTGAAGATTACAGAGAATGAAACCTGCAACAGTCGATCTTCTATTCTCCAATAACTCAGGGATCTTGTTGCATTCATGTTTTAATGTTCCTAAATTTGCTGGTGAACCGACGAATGGCTCAAGAAGCCAAAGACAGAAGTTCAGTTCTGCTGCAGGAACCATAATTTTTCATATTATCTAAACTTTTGGAAACACTGAGTGGAAAACAAAACTGGGTTATTAACTGAAGTCACACATTCTTGCTGATGGTTTCTTACTGTTCACCTGACAGCTGGTGACAAGAACATGCCAAGAAATGTGCCAACAAAGGCAAGGAAGGAGGAGACTGCTGACTGATGTAGACAAATGGGTTAGGGACATGTTTGAAACGTTTCAAAATATTTCAGATTCTGAGCTTCTGTATTTCTCAATTTCTCCATGTTTTTTTTTGCTCTAGAAAGCTCGTCAGATTGAGATTGAGTAAGTTTGGCATGAACACCAGCATCCTCACAAACTTCTACAGGAGCACCATCAAGAGTTCGCTGACGGGCTACATGACAGTCTGGTACGGGAGCTGTTCTGTACACAGCCGCAAAACACTACAGAGAGTGGTGGAGGCGACACAGCACATCACTGGCAACAGACTCCCAGCCATGCAGGACATTTTTCACCAGCGGTGCCTTCGGAAAGCACACAGCATCTTGAAGGATCACAGCCACCCAGCTTGCAGACTGTTGTCCATGTTACCATGTGGCAGACGGTACAGGAGCACGGCTGCTGCTGCTGAACCACACTTGATATTATTTGTGCAAAACTTTATAAAACAGCAGTCACTTTAACCTGTCTGTAGTCACTTTGCTCTGTTTAAATCAACACTGTCATATCCATTTATACAGTGACATTTCAATACTTACGACACTTACACATATTTTTCATATTCTATTTTAATATATTTTATATTTTGTATTTTTATTTTGTATTTCTATAATGTTCTTTTTTTTAACTAAAATTTTATAGTATTGTTTTTTTTTACTTCTTTAGCTTATTTTTATTTGTAAGTGCTGTTACACTGCTTAGTGCTTTTAATGCTAAGCTCCAACACATTTCATATGACAGGTTATATGACTTTAAACCTGTATTGAGAGAGAATGCTGCAGTTCAAATTGCAAAATGTTAAAAACTAGTCACACAATAACACAAGCAAGCAGAGGCAGTGGCAGATCAGCAACTCCAACACATAACTGCTGTTTCATGTTCTCACTCTTCAACAAAAAGTTCTATCTGTGTAATGTTGTCAGACACTTATAATGACAATCTGAGCCTGTCAGTGGTAAAAACACTTTTAGTGGACGTACATTGACAGTACACAATTGCCCAGAAAGATTACACATTGCAGCCCATTTCACAGCTGCTGGCTGCAGCACTCTCGTTCAATACTTGACCAATTTCAAAAACTGTTGTCCCCATTAGTCACTTAGACACAAAAACATGGAAAATAGGGTGCAGAATACAGAAGATTCCCTTCAATATAATGATGTGGTGTTGGAAAAGCACCTTGTTTACCTGCTACTGAGAAAGTTAATTAGATTGTTAGTTCTTATCTGCACTGGTCAACAATTAGTCTGTTTACAAAGAAAGCCAAAACACAATGTTTGTGTAACCAGGGTTCCAGGCTGTTACTGTAGATCTGTATCATGGTGTGGCAAATGAAGGGTCCTGACACGATGTTGGGTCTATGGTCCTTTTACTGGCACTCTGGTTAACATATTCACAAAAGCAAAAAAATAAATAAATAAATAAACCACTGTGTGTGTGTGTGTGTGTGTGTGTGTGTGTGTGTGTGTGTGTGAGTGAGTGAGAGAGAGAGAGAGAGAGAGAGAGAGAGAGAGAGAGAGAGAGAGAGAGAGAGAGTGGTATTAAGCTCGTCTCCTTCAGCAGCAAAATGGAGGACAACTAATATTAACCTGCTACATTTGCATTTCAGTGACTTCTCTCCACTGGTTGTTGTTTGACTTTGTATTTTTTTTTTTTAATCACACAACAATTTTCTGACAGAAAAAATATGACTGCTGGACCGATTACAGTTATATACAGATTATAGTGGGTTTGTCATTTACAAAGTCTATGTCACCAGGTAGTATTTTTGTTTTTTAAATTATTTTTCAGAGTATGTTTTGCTTTAATTTGACAGGGCAGACAGGAAGAAAGACAGGAAAGCAGGGAGAGAGATGGGGGACAATGTGCAGTAAATAAAGAAAGCATTTTGACTAAAGTTAGACTCAAACTAATAAACATTTTCGTCTAAAGCCTAAAGCTAAATCTAAAATAGTTGCTATAATTAACACTGCATCTGTGAGCACAGTGTCGGCGTCTTACCAAGAAACAGCAAACAGGTTTGGAGCTCCAGATGCTCGTCTGCTGTCACTAAGATCCTCGACTCAAAGCAAACAGCGATGGGACGCCGCCGCATAGGAATGAAACTCTGCTTTTGAAGGTTTCCGTAGTTGCTGAGTTTTCAATGAATATTCATAGACTGTTGAACCTCACCACAACACCCCTCCCCAACAATCCCCCGCTGATCCAAGATGGCTGTCATCAAACTCTTCAATGCAACAAAAAACAAACAAGCGAGCCAGGAGCGGGGACTCTATTCATCTCTCATGACGCCGATTTATAACCGGCGGGAAACATTTGCTCCCCATCCTCGAGAAAATGATGTTTTGCAGAAATCAGCTCTGAGGCCGCTCAGAGGCAAATGGTTCTGTTCACAAGCGAACATAAAATCAATCAGGTTTGTAATGGTCTGCACTGAGAGCATGACAAACATCCATGGCAGTGCTCAGCACTCTGTACGCCACCTCAGAAATACAGAGACACAATCATTTTCTTAGCCAGCACGCAGTAAAAATGAGAGGCATTCTGTAAATAAGATATGACTACGCACTGGCATATTCCCTTGAACAATTTTCTTCTAAAATGAGTGCCAATTATAAGCAGGAGTCAGTCTCCCCTGCAGTGTAGCTCTATCACATTTGAAATTTAAATCCGTGGCGATATTCTTGGCAGATGATAGACATGGCTTTATGAGGGACTTTAACTAAATCCCCGGCGATGAGGCGAGTCAATACAGATCTGTTTCACATGGGGAGGATGGAACTATCTGTTGCTTTGAGGAAAGATCCCCTTCTTCAAAGGGCTGCCAGGTAAACAGGTGGCGTTAAGATCAGAAGACAAACAGACAAAAAGACACCGGGGCGAGGTGCACAGAGCTGATAATGCCACAAGGATGACGGGATGAATTTAAATGTCAGGGTGATTGTGCGCTCACATGAACTTTACAAAACCAGTGTCTCCATTTTCCTTGTTTAGCTCTATATGCTAAGTGCCCGTCCAGCTGTGTGAGACTGCACTGCTGGATCATTACCCTCCGCCTGCTCTTTAAGCAGCCAGGAATAGAATTTCAGAAACATCTCTTTTCTCCACAAAAACAAAACACAATGTCCCTAAGAGAAAGAGAGGCTGCCATCGAGGGGTAATTATGGAAGTGGGTTTGTCCTCCTGTCACCAGCCTGAGTGCTCCACAGGCTGCACAGCAAAACACCTCAAATGAAAAAGCTGACAGCATCATCCTCACGCTATCAAACATCTCAGAACGGCAGTCAAATCTGTCAATTTCCTCATGTGAAATCTCACTTTTGCTGGTCTCGGAGCAGCTGGTGGGGCTGCTGCGTCTCTGGTATGAACAGGTTGAATCAGTGTGTGTGACTTTCACAGAAACGATGCATTAATGGAGCAGCAGACATGAGACCAAGGACAGACATCTGAGAAGCTTCAGGGCCGCGTTCAGACGGAAAAACTCGGTTAGCCTAATGAGCGCTGGCGGCTCATCATGCACGGAGTCCGTGACGTTGTTCTGCAAGGTTTGACTGGAGCGCAGCGTACTTGTTTGTTTTGTCTTCAGTTCACAGCTGGTGTCAGTTCAGGTGCACCGGAAGCATGTTGGTGACATATAGTTTGTGATATGAGCTCTAAAGGCCCCTGCTGCACTGCTGAACAGGAATGTAATGAAATCATATCTGTAGTGCACCGCAGCAGCAGCTGTGCAGGTGCTTCTGTAATGACAAAGCCAAAAAATATATATATATTCGCTCCCACAGCACACCTGTGTGTTAGCCGGAAGGCTCAGACATGCTTGTAGAGGCTGTAGAACAGCAGTTTGAGATCAAATGTGCAAAAGTAAATAGTTTGCATGAGTGCATAATGAAGATCAGCACATAATCCTACAGAGCAGCTAACCAGGATGCTACAGACTACAACAGACTGTGAACAAACAACATTTTCCTCTCCACTCAATTCAATTCACTAAAGTCCTACTCAGGTCAGAGAGGAGAATAACATAACTGCACAGAGCAGTCATTCAGAGCTGAACAAAACTTTTCCTCCAGTCTTTTCTACAGTTAGGTTGTTGCCATTTTACTTCCCGTGACAGAATCCCATTAGATGTGTGTTGTGGAAGTCAAAGTTCAGTTTAGTTTGCCACGAAACCCAGTGGAAAATAAGCTTAATGTGTGCTGCCATGGCTCTCACAGCCACTATGCCCTATTGGAAATAATGGTCTTGCTCTGTGTGATTTTGGACTTGTTATTTAAAGGTCCAGTGTGTCAGATTTAGAGGGCAATATTTACAGAATGTGGGAGAAATGGAATATAATATGCTTAGCTCTCTTTTCATTAGTGTATAATCACCTGAAAATAAGAATCGTTTTGGTTTTGTTACCTTTAAATGACCCTTTTATTTCTACAGATGCCACTGTCCTTTTCCATGGAGTCTGGACCTTTTTACAACTGTCACAGCCACAGTAGTGTGCTGATCTGAGGATGTTGCAAACACCTACTACACCACTAGATGCAACAAAATCCTGCACACTGGTCTTTTAATTTAAATTTTTAATTGGGAAATACACTAACCTCGGGCCCACAATCTACAAGCTCATGTTTCGTCTGTCCTGGCGGGTACGTCTGTTCACCCTCTTATTTAAACTAAATTCCACCAGCCTTGGATCCGACCAGGCCAATCACAACTGTTTATTCAAGATGGGGTGGGTTTATACGATGATTAACAGAGAAGTCTTACCAGTCAAGGTTTGAAAAAATGATACGTCACACATTGTGCTGCTCTGATTGGTTGTTGTATTCAAACTGTAAAACTAGTCAATGCTGATCAATGCTGCGTTGACTATTTCTCTCCTGAAATGTTTTCCTGCTTTAAAATCGACCACGCACCGCCCTGACTTGCATGTGTCCATCAGCGTTGCATCACTGGCTGTTGATAAACACCTCTTGGAAAAGGTTCCAGACTAATTTGCATTTGCAAAGATGCCAGGCTAGAAATACACTGTAACTTAGTAAAAATGCCTCAGCACATTACAAGTTAGTGACAAGATAATGTTAAAATGTAATACTGGAGAGACTAATGATAGAAAATCCAAATAGAAAGTTTGTATTGTGAACACGCTGCCTGTGACAGACTACATCCCTGATACACACCAGCTATTGTGCTCCAAGACTGACATATGAATGTAGCTCATGTTTATTTTATTGTTGTCACATCTTATTATTTACATATCACATATAGACACATATTACATATATTTTTCTTGTAAGTCCAGTTATTGTTATTTAAACCAGTACAGTCTTTTTTAACCCTGTAATGTGCTCTGTTAGCTAGTTCTTTTGAGGTCTGCTTTCCCTATGTTCAATTAATCTTGGAAATTGGAGATGGGAATGACGTCACCTTGCTCCAATACAACAAGTTGGAAAACCAAACTCTCACCTGGTTAGCCATCGATAGCAATACCAGTTGATAACAACACATAACGCAGTGTTTCACACATACAAACACCATTGCAACATGTCCACAGATAGAAGTTGGACCATGCTGTGTATGACTGATTTATTGAGATAACAAACTTGTGTTCAGTTGATGCAAAAGGCTGCTGTGGGTCGACCCCACATAAATTAATTATATTTTGATTTTTCGCCTTCCCTGCACACATTTGTTTCTGTTGTTGTCAAACTTTCACGTTTTTCTAAATATTCCACAAGGTTCTGATTTTCTGAGAGTTTGCATTTGCTACAGCACCTTGTGCTTGTCCTTATGCATGCAAAAGTCTAATTATCAAGAGCAAGACGCCGTCAAACAACACAATGCAAGAGCAATATAACATGTAAGAACTTACCTTTTTACAAAAATTGTTTTTGGCTAAGAGCTCGGACTCAGCCACAGCATGTCATCAAGGAGAAAGTGGTGAAATATCACTTCTACACCAACCACTTGGCTTTGACAGTTTGACAAATAAATTATATCATTTATATGAATTACTCATCTCCCTGTAGTCATGAAAGACCGGTCCTATTGTTCCCAGAGAACTACACTTTCAAAAGTAGCTGTCATTTAAAAAGAGTTAAATAAATATAGAGTATATATAAAGTGTCCTGCACTACTGCTGCAAACATTAAAAAATAATTTAATCAGACTGCTTTCACTTATTAGTTTTTTTTCCAGCTAGGTATTTTATCTCATCATATAATATTCTGTGCAGTCATGACATTGGCAAAGAGTTGTTTGCTTGTTAGGATGTTATGATGTCTATATTAGGCTGAAATTAGGTTCAAGTGTATGAAAACTAACACAAAACCGAAACTTGAACTTGAATAATGAGCTTTAAATCCACAAACAGACGATAACTGTCCGGAAATCTTCAAAAGGATTCATGAGATAGAAACGTGTGTGTATAAATATGAGCTGCATAAAAAGACTTCCTGTCCATCATGTTTGTGATATAGCTAATCATGGTGCCAGGCAATAATATGACTGCTGTTAAAATAAAAAAGATTCTCTATGTGGCATATTATATGCATTCTATTATACAAGTTATTTTTTTCTGTGCATCCTAAACAGAGAATTTGTTGTTGTGTAACTGAGTTACGATGTTTCAGATCAGTGCGATATTTTCATTTACATCTCAAATTGTCTAAATCTTCATCCACAGCGAGAAGAAACACATCACAAGGGTATTTTTCCTTTAAGTATTTTTTTGAAGTCTTTAAATAACTCAGTGATTTCATGCTGTGTTCAGTGTTCTGTAAAGAAAGTGTTACTCACAGGACGGAGACGATGTCACCTCGTTGGACCTGGTAGTTCCTCACACTCCAACGGTTCAGCAGGACAACGTCACATCTTGACCCCCCGTCTGGGTTCAGGAAGGGCTGCTCTCTCACACGCACACACAAACACAGGAAAGTAGATTAAGGCAATATATCAATTTATACATACACACATTTATTGTCCATCACTCATATATAAATCCAGCATGCTGTATATACTGACATACAAGCAAATAAAGTATATATACACAGCATATACTGTACATTTGTATACATATACTCTACTCTTCATGTATATCCATTCAATTTTTATTTCTTTGTACTATTTGTTTGTATATATTGATATACACACACATGTTGTTCTATAGAGACATTGTATGTTGCTGTTGTTACTTGCTGGAAGAGTGTGTAACACTGAAAAGAGGCAAATACAGCCTACAGGAGACACCTCACTCTCACATCCAGTAAAAAGACACATGAAGGGGAGATCAGGTGTGAGTCAGTGTAAGGCATAATACAGCAGAACTAAACAGACTAAATATAGTTTGTTCAAAAGGTCTCTATACTTGTGTATTTTCTAAACCTCAAAACCTTCAAAACAGTGAAGATGAGCCAAACTGTCCACCATTTGAGATGTTACTCAAAATCCTTTCTAATGTCAAGGAAGGGTAACTGCTTTATTAGTATAATTATTCATCACCGCTCCGCAACGTCACTGGCCATCATTTGGTCGCCAACTGTTGGAGCTAATTGAGCTTTGATGATGTTAGATCAAACTACTGTCTGAGGATAAGAAATAAGAAGAGCTAATAAATGAACAGAATTATAGTATGTTTTATCAAATCTCCAATCAATAAAACTGCTTATCACATATTGCGGTATGTGGTGGACAATAAAGTACAGGAAAGAAAAAAATTATTATACAAAATCTGTAATTAAAGGTCCAGTGTGTGATATTTGGGAGGATCTACTGGCAGAAATAGTATATAATGTGCATAACTATGTTTTCATTAGTGTATAGTCAGCTGAAAATAAGAAACGTTATGTTTTGTTGTTACGTTAGAACAAGCCTCCACAAACACCACAGGTCCTCTTCCACAGAGTCCACCATGTTAAAAACGCCATGTTTCTACAGTAGCCTAGAATGGACAAACTAAACATTGACTCTAGAGAAGACCTTTTGCTTTATTCCCAAATTTCACAGCCACCATAGTTTCTCTTCACGCTATGAAGGAGAGGGGTCATTCAAGGTGGTTACAATCATGATGTCACTAAATCCGACACGCTGCTCTTTTAAAAGGCTAAAATCTGCAAAGCCACAGTCTTCCTTCAACTTCAAAGTGTGTGTGTGTCCATTTTTCATTTTCTTTCCCTCATTGTCTTACAAAACCGTTTGGGTTTGGTTGGTGCTCTCTCTTTAAAGCACACAGCTCCTTTAGTGATCCCCGTGATAAAATACTTATAATTTCACTGTTGCTGCGTTCAACAAAACTCCAAACAACCATGTCCTCCATGACAGCTCTATCATACGCTTGTCTGTGATGGCCCACTTCTCTCCTCAACAACAACAACGATGAAATTCATTATTCCTACGACTCGGTTTGTGTCATTTCGTTGAAGAACCTACGTGTGACGAAGCCCACTCGCACCAGAAAGCGACACCACAGCGTTTCATTAAACAGGATGTGTGCAGGCCATTTCACGCTTGCCGTGGTAATTGACAGAATATCTCTTATCTGTCGGCCCCAAAATAAATATCCCTGTGAGTGCTGTCAGGCTGCGAGTTTATCAGATAGAGTTGGATACTTCATCAGCTTCCCTCACAGTCATATTTTCCCATATTACATGCTGGATTGTTTCTGAAACCACCGCTGTGGTGAGTCTGAATTTATAGAAAAATGTAAAAGTGTGACAGTTGGGCGGCAGCAGCACATTGTGTGATCGTTAATTAAATTTTTACAGAGATGATGCAGTTTGAGAAACTTTGGGGAAAGTTTTCACAGAAATGATATGACTGTATAAAACACTTATTGCAGTGTACTGACCTCCTGATGCGCAGCACCTGAGGATTTATCATTAAAAATGTACAGTGCAGAAGGTTGTTTGAACCTGCAAGACTGTACTTCAAGATCAAGATACAAAATATTAAATATGTGATGTGTTTATAACTTTAGGAAATAATTTACAGAAACATAATCTTCATTTGATGTATCTTTAGTTTTGAGTATTTGCGTATATCAGCATCACGTCTGTAGCTTCAGTAAAGTATTAGAACAGGATGATGAGCACAGTAATGACAAGGAGGAATTCAAACAACAGCAGAAGATGTTTAAACAAAGATATTGTACTGAATACACTCAATTTATACAGGCCCTATATTAGATCAGGAGTTCATAAGACAAATATAAAAAAGGCTTATCGATTAATTTCCATTTGTGAAACTCAGCTGAGATAATCATGAGCTTGATCATGCATGCTTGTCTTTTTTTCCTGACATAAATGAAGAACTCGCAGTACATATTCATAACCATCCGTTGCTCTGAAGCCCAGAAAACACTGTTTCCATGACAACATCCCAAGCACTGCAAAAAGAAATGCGGGAAATCTCTCTCTCTCTCTCACGCACGCACGCACGCACGCACACACGCACGCACACACACACGCACACACACACAGGTTGTGTTTGTGTGTTGCTGCTCTTTGATGAACCTGCTGTGTAAAATGTTTCTCTAGACAATCAACTGGTCTGACTTCAGGAAAAATGTCAACGACAGCTGCAGAGTCACTGTGACATGTTTTAACCATCATGATGATTGTAGATTTACGGCTTATTATTGCTACATT
The DNA here is from genome assembly GCA_036365135.1 of Miichthys miiuy. NCBI lineage: Eukaryota > Metazoa > Chordata > Actinopteri > Sciaenidae > Miichthys > Miichthys miiuy. The sequence continues at coordinate 19,861,819 of CM071610.1, forward strand.
TTGAAGTTTATAGTTTGACGTTTTGGGAAATACACTTATTTCTTTCCTGCCAAGAGTTAGACAAGATGATTGATGCCACTCACTCTGAGCATAGTTTAGCATAAACCCCTAGAAAAACAGGAAACAACCAGCAGGGCTCTGTCCAAATAAATCTCTAAAGCTCACTGATTATATCTTGTTTGTTTAATTAGTGCAAGAAACAACGATTAACTATTTTACAAGGGTTATGTGCCAGACTATTTGTTGGCCCAGACCAGACAGGCATCTCAGCTGGTTGCCGGGAAACTGGTCCTGACCCTGGTATGAAGCAATCAGTTCTCTCATCAGCACCAAAGTATCTCCTCAACTGTGAAGACCTTACTACCCCTCTTGGCCACATACTGGACTTCTCTGAGGCTATAGGATATGTATGTTGCAGCACCATAAAGAGATGTTTGGGTTTGGGTTTTTCAAGTGTGGTTGTTTGAGGTACTTATACATAGTCAGTGTATTACCTACAGCAGACCACAGTTTGAATGCACCCAGTTAGGAGAAGCAGACTAGAGAACCAGCATGGAAGCTAAACAATTCACTGTGGACGGAGGCAGCAACCAAACCTATTTTAAAAAGGCCAACTACATTTGGATCCAAACTAACGCGTTAAACAATGAAGTCACAGAATAACACAAACAAACTAACCGATCAAGGCAGCAGAGCAACAGCAACTCCTGCATAGCGATATAGCTGCTTCAGTTTCCTGTCAGAAAGGGCCATCTGACAGCACAAAAAAATTTATTCTGAATGTAGCAGCTAGTCCACAGCATTACATGGTATAATGTTTACCATGTTCACCATCATAGTTTAGCATGTTAGCATGCGAAAATCCGCTCATCACTAATAAACACAAAGTACAGCTGAGGCTGATAGAACTGCCATTTGTTTTGTCACAAACCAAAGTATTGGACACATTAATATTTTGACCTCACGATGGCATTAGATGAAAATAAAAGTGATTAATTAATTCTGAGGGAACCAGATTTCACAGCAATCCCTCCAATAGCTGTCAAGATAGGATCACCAAAGTCATTAGGATTCATCATTTAGCTAACATGGATATCTGTACCAAATTTTGTGCAAATCCATCCAGTAAATGTTGAGATATTTCACAGGATAAGTGAAAGCCAAAGGATTACTGAAGTTACTAGAATGTATCATGTCAGGACCTTGAATATCTACAGCAACTTTCAAGACATCCAATAGTTGTTCAAATATTTCCCAACCAGTGTGGCAGACCTAAACACACAGAGCTGTTTCTCTAACCTGTTAGGACGTCATCTTTTTAAATCACTTTGAGTACATCTGGGACTTAACAGCACAAAGGAGCAGCGTTGACGAACACACACTGATGATTTGTGTTTTCATATCATAAAGACTACAGACAGAGCAGCAGTATCAGGATCAAAGGATCTTTCACCCAATGTACGGGCAGACAGCGTCATGGGAATATTTTGATGTCTACACAACAAAACAAGATAATGTCCAGCAGCAGACGACTCACGGCCACTATTGGGGTCATTGAGCCTGTCTCTAATAACAGCAACATATTATTGAGTCAGACAGAGAATAAAGAGCATAGATGTGACTTTTATAGCCTTTCTTGTAGACTTACTCGCTGTGGTTATGAATATTGTGTTAAATAGTTAAATAGTTTATGGTTGGGTGACCGTTTCTATTTTCATACTGTCCAATCATGGTTACTCCTGATCATTTTTTATGTGTGGGGGATTGATGTCAAAGAAAAAAGGTAACATCTTGTATTTGAGGATATTATGTGGTTTAACCATACACACAAGTGTCTTAAACCTGGATTATTTCTAATGGCCAGCAGGAAGCACTTTCATTGGCTCAAGAAATAAAGTCAGATTGTATTGAGTCTTATGGAGAAATGAGCCTACTTGTCATTTGATTTATTGCCTCATGAGTTTATGGTCTCAATCTCTAGTTTTTAGGGGTTCTTTCATACAGCATGATGTTCATTTTGTAAATTATTGTCCCATTTAGAGTAAAATAGACGATAAACCAGGGTCTGCTTTACAGCATGGCTACCTTGTGAATGACAAGCCATTCTCAGTGAATCCATCCAGCGCAACACACCGGGCTCATAAAACTCAGATCAAACTGTCAAACTAGGCAGTGCCGATCAAATATGAATCAAGATTATGTTACTGTATTGACTATTTATCCCCTCAAATGTTTTCAGAAACATATTTTAGTTCCTGTTCAGTTGTAATATCAGAAAGTCCGTGAACAGACAGGACATATTTTTTTCCCAGGTTGAAAACAGAGAGAAAACTTGGTTTTCCACAGATGCCAAAGGTGAGTCTAAGCATATTACACAGTGTGTCTGCAAGCTATGTACAAGATATACACTCATTTACTTGCACACATTAAAAACATTTTTTTTAATAGCCATGTCTCTTCGAATCAAACAACTGCTCCATCTGTGTGTCTGGGCTTGTGCTCTATCACAGCATCACATTCAATTTATTATCTTCTCTTTAATATCACAATTGAAATCGTATCTATGACTACTTTTATATTCACCAGAACAAAGTTTTGGCATTTGAAGAGCTGCGTGGTGTCAGATGTTTAAAAGAGGCAGTACACTGGTTTGTAATTAAGCGTTTAAAATTCATTTGTCGCTCATGCTGATTAACAGGGCTCAGCAGGTGGACCCAGAAACATCTCTAAATGCACAGTGGGCTGCAGATTATTTTTATAGCATCTCATTTATGTTAAAATCGCCTTTATATCGCCATTGTAAAATCGTTGATCATCCCTTTATTTGTCGACTTGGAGCAAGTCTAGCCAGGATGAAGCCTTAACCAGATTGAACCCAGGCGTGTCAGTGTCTCATTGAGAGAACCAGTTTCCTCCTTTAAAAACAACCATTGTTGAGTCATTTTATTAATGATTTTAGAAGTTTTGATCAGAGTCTCAGACTCTTCAGAAGCCATCACAGAGGTCAGCTTCATGATCCAACATACACAACTACATGAATATACAACATGAAGCAAAGAGCAACATGCACTTTTAATATTCATGCTCATTAAAAATAGAGAGCAGATTGTTTTATGCATTATGCAACGCACGTCGGGGATAATAAGCTGCACGACAGGAAATCAACTCGGTCAAAACCCAACAGGCACTTGTTTTTTGTTTTTCTTTTCACATCTCTGCTTTTTTCAGATGAGAAGAGAGAGTGAAGGCTGTTTACTGTTTGGATGAGAATAAAAGAGGCCATGCATGGAGTGTTTGTGAAGTAGACTCTTCTCCAACACAGCCACCTGCAACTTCAGCTTTTACAGGAAAATGTTGAAGCTGTGTGCAGCAGTAAAATAGGTAAGGATGCAGCTTGTTAACCACACTAAAACTTTTATTTTCAATGTATTACTTTTGTTACTGTATTTTTTACATGCATTTATACGGAGCCCCTAAAGGGACATGGAAAAAAAAAGAAACGTTTCTAGTGAGCACGAGATACTTTCTCGTGCACACCAGGTTAAGGTTAAGCACAGGCAGTTGTGCTTCCTGTGCGTATGCCTCTAGGCTCATTAAGATCATTAAAAGAATGGCTACAGAAATGGACTTATTCTCTTTCCTGAAAATGCGAAATATACCTGATAGTGTCATCAACCAACTAAAAGACAATAAGGTAAAGGTAAATGTTAACTTTAGTGACATAAAGTAAGCAATACATGTCTAGCCTAATGATGCTAGCTTTCTCTACCTGCTATGTTAATGTAAATTTTTAAAACGTTTTGATGTGTGCCTTGCTTATTACAGATCGACATCAACGTCATAGATGTTATGACAGATGAGGAGTTAGGACAGTATATCAAACGATATGGGGACAGCACTCAGAGCATTTTGTCGTCAAAGAACTGTGACAAACAAAAAGTCAGGAGGAGTGGAGACAGTGAAGTCCGCTCTCATGCAGAGAGTAAGAGACAGGCTCGGGGAACATTGGAAAACTCCCACCAACAGAGACACGGAAGGCTCTGGTATTGTTGGCAATAAACATGCAGTCAAAGTCATCCGGCGGGTTGAAATGGGATGGCTCCACTTTGATAACGGCACTTATCACCAGATCAAAACAAGAAATGGAGGTGGAACACGGCACCTGTCAGTCCAGAAATCAGTAACTATGGGTGAACTGCTGGAGACGGGCAAGGGCTTGTTTTTTCCAAATGGATATTCATCCAAGGGACCAGTGGAAGACTTCGAATATGATATTCGTGATTACAGTCACAATGTAGTACCCCCTGAAATCACAGTGAGCCAGCTGTACGAGCAGACTAAGCTACGAATGCTGCGCATCTACTCAAATCTCTGCCACATTTCTGTTATCAATACTGTAGATACCGAGTATATATTGATTGATATTAAGGGTGCACACGTCAGCCTTTCTTAGTTTGGAGACACACGTATAGTTTCAGCTGCCTTGTGATGCTGCAGCCAGCTGTGGGCAACAAACAGAATATCAGTAGTGATGTTTTTGTGAAATCCATACATTCAGTGACACCTGAACAAAAGTATTGTATGATTCAGACATTAATCTAACATTTATCAAACTTGCCTGAGTCATATTAATAGCTGTATTTATGAAAGAAAATCTCGGTAGATTATGTTATAGATGTAGAATACTATAATAGTACAAATACATGATAGTTGGTTTGTGATTGTGGAAAGCTTTGTTTGTGCACACTTCTGCTAATTAAAGAAATGCAATGTAGGGCATTTGTGCTCTTTTCAATGTTCATTATAGACCAATCTGTGTTATTACATATGGCTTTCTCAATTAGACAGCATTAAATGGGGCAGATTGTGGGTGCAAATGCTGCACAATTCTGGTGCAATTAGCAGGTGCAGTTCAGTCTTTGTGGATCTGGTCAAAATAATCTTAAGTCTTACAGCCATGTTGTTTATCTGTCTTTCTTCTCATGAAATTCAACAAGTAGAATCAGTCATTTTTGAGGATAAATCTATTGTATTAACTCAATGTTAAATCTATTAGGAACATGAAGCCTGCAAAATATATATTATTTAGATATTTTATAATATTTATCTGCTGAATCAGGGGTGATAGTTGAGTTGCAAGAGGTCAGGAGATGTAAATACAATTTTCTAAATATATTTGCTCCACTTCTCTCTCCACTTATGTGCATGTTTAATCACAATAAGTTCAGAAAGACTTGTTTTGAACAGTTGGACAATCATGGCTGTATAAGCCTATAATTTTCTGATCTGCTGATTTCTTTATAGACTAGGACAATGCAGAGACGACTCTTGTGGAACAAAACCAGGAGATGTCATCACTGGAGGACCCAGTTTGTGATATACAGTACGGAACCTGTGTTGTATGGAGATTAATATTTGCCAAAATGTTCAAACAATACTTTTTAAAACTGAAACAAAAATTGATCAATCAAAATATCAAATACGAAATTGAAACAAAAAAAATATGTCAAAGTTAAAATTCAAAACTTGAGAACAACTCGTGAAGTCTATGAGGACACAGATGGGGTTTAAGAGACCATGATTTTGTTGCAAACAACAAATGTAAATCCATCTCAAATTTTAAATGCAGCTAAGATGATGGAAGTGGGCAAAGTTCAATGCCACGTTAACTCAATATGCATATACCAAAACCATCTGCTCAGGTGCAAGATGTTTCAATTACATGAATGTGATAGTACACATGACAGCTTTGATCAGATGATGCAAAAACAAAGATAAGGTAATAATTATATGTTTGTTTTGTTTTTTTCATTTAATTATCAACAGAGAGGAGAACCAATCAGTCAATCAAGACCAGCAACTCCTGAGATGAGCAACACAGAGGTCCTGCATCCACCATCTTCCGATGATGTTGGCAGTCATACTCGGCAATCGACAAGCAGGCATGGATCTGAAGACGACTGTTTAATGCCTGTGTCAAATCAAGATGCAGACCAGTTGTTAAGTGACGAGTCGGATTCACCTCTTGCCCTTGCCATCCAAGCATCTCTTGAGGATGTTGAAGTAAACTTTGGACCCGTTTTTGGTGATGATGGTGATAATTAAGACTCCACCCTTCCCTGGAACCCACATGACTTCAACAGTATGCAGGTATAGTGTAGAACTGAGTTATACAACAATATAACAGTGCTGCAAAAAAATATTACTGCCATTATTGATTCTTTTAAAGAGTTTTCCCTATTCATTATTCTGTTTATAAAATGTACAAAAACAGTGACAAATTGTCATTCCAAGTTCTCTCACACCAAGATGATGTTTTTAGATTACTTTTTCATCCAAACATTCCAAAGATATTCCATGTTGTGATATAAAACAGAAAAGCAGCAAATCTAGAACCACAGCATAATTCATTTCTGCATGCTAATTGATATATTGATTGTCAAATCACACCTAATTACCCATCTTAAAAAAATCTTGCAGCACTCTACACTGAATGATGAGAAAAGAACTCCTTCTTTTAAAATTAAGACGAGTAAACATAGTTGATGATGTCCTTAATATCTTGTCAAGAGAGGTATACTCCGCATTCTGGGAACATTTCTTGGAACAGTGTGAGGGGGAAGATGAACGAGTACCCAGACTACGACCAGACTATTCTGAGAAGGCATGTCAAGCTCTTGGAAGAGTGTGGTTGAAAGGATACCTGGACCAGAAAATCAAACCAATCAGACTGTCACCAGCTTTTGTTCTTGCCTGTTGTGAAGGACTTGGTTCAGTGGATGAAGAACTCTTGATGATGTCATTTGCCAGATTTCTTTCGCAGAATGAGTGTGCATCACTTGAAAAAGCACTACAGGGCAACATCCACTCCAGCATTCACAATGCTGTGCCTCATAACAAAGCATAATGGAGCTCTTCTGACATTGTTATGGCATAACTCAACTCAACTCAACATTTAAAGTGGCCCAGATGATAAAGCCATCAACTGAAAACCTAAAAATAATAATAATAAAGCACAGAGCAGACAGCTCTTAACCAAGGAATGCTACAGTTTGTGAGAGCATCAACCCAGAAAACTGGAGATCTTCTTAGCGCTTCTGCACAGCTGATCCACTGTGCTGTGCAGGAGCAATCAGAGTAACTTTAAAGATTTAATAGATTGTGGGTTTAAAATCACAGCAGCCTGTAGCACACACATGTGGAGCAGTTCTTGAGTTACCATGCACCTACAGCTCTTACCCTGAGTTTCGTCAAGAGTTTGACAATGTCCTGTCTGGCGACTGCTTTACAATGGATATTGTGTAGTGAACGTAAGGGATCTTACACATGTTCCTCTTCTGACATTGTTATGGCATTTGTCTGAAACAAACTGATTTGCATTTAAAAAACTTTATTTGTTTATTCATGTATTACAACTAAGAAAAAATTGTTCCGCAAGGAGAGGAGATAAAATCAGATGCATAATCTGATGGCATTGCTTTATTACACTTAAAACTGAAAAAAACAGTTTTGACATTTTTTTGCTTTGGTTTTGTCATTTTATTATTGTTAATGATTTTGCTGTAATATTTGTAAGCACACTTTTACATTTTGTTTAAGTCCAGAAGACAGTTTAAGTTTAATCATTTTGATATGTCAGAAAAGTCTGCTCTCAGAGGTGAACATCCCTTTTCATTTTCATATTATCATGTGCATGTTATATGCAATTGTTATTAAGAAAGAAGTTTAGCATTCAACAAAATAATACCTGTTTGATGCACATACAGTACAGTACCATTTCAAATGGCTACCCATGGCTGTTTTTGTTGGAGCCTCATATGGTAAACATACAGACAGTAACTGTCAAGAGCACAACACTGTTGAATAAAAATGTAATTCCTCTTTCATGTCCTGCCATGTTGTTTTTCTTTGTTGTGATTTTGTTTGTTTCCTGTTCATGACTGATGTAAAGGCAAAGTAAAACATCTATGACAATACTCCTATATGCTGTACAACAAATTTAAGTCTCTAATTCCAGCACAAATTACTGAGAAGAGCTAATACTCCATGACAGGCAAAACCTGCCAAGTACCGAAAAACTGTGTACACAATATCGCTGCAAATGTTCTTAATGTCTGTAACAGTCAGTGTGCACATAGTGACACATCAAACCTTTTTCCAAGGAGAAATAATCCAAAAGAAGAAGAATTGTCTGATCACGTGTTCAGTTTAGATGGATACAAATGTAGTTTCATCTCAAATTAGAGAGCGGATCTTATCTCACTCCTCAAATGCAGGTACAAATCCAATACTTGATAAGCATCAGCTGGAAGATGCAGCTGTGACTCCACCATCAGAATGTTGCAGATGTTGTAGATGTCTGTGTCACATGGCACTGCTGGTCGAAATGTGCAGTTACTCTGACACAACTGTACATCAGCTCTGTCCACTGGGGAAATGTGGTCATCACTTGTGTAGTGTTCTGGGAACATGTACATGATTCGAGGTCGACCACTGGGTACCCTATCATTCTTCGATGGTCTGATGACATGTGAATCCCACACATGGATGGTCTCATCTAATTCGTCCTAGAATAACGGTATATTAGAAAGTAAGAAAACAAGTTAATTGATATGCAATTTGTAATTCTCATATGGGCCTTAGATAAGTTTTGAGTTAAATCATGTTTAATGCTGACTTTTCTGATGAAGTATAGAGAAATGATAGGATATGCGTGTCTGTGCTGATCCAGAGCAGGACAATTTAAATTTCTGGTAACCTTCTCTAAAAAACGCATTAGGCCTATTGTTGTGCTTGTGAACACAAACAATGAAATGATGTGACGATATGGCAGACCGGTGCGCAGTGCCTCCATGCTCAAAAAACCCTGTTAGAGCCATTTTTGCGTTTCATTATGAATTATTATTGTAGGGCACCACATCGATGACAGTTGCTCATTGGAGAATGTAACAACAACAAAAAATCATTTGTGGGACACAATTTAAGATGAAAGTAGGTTTTACATAACAATATGATATGATATATTTGTACCTGAATGATTCCCATGAAGCAGAACTGAATTAGACTTCTAACCAAATATGCACCATCGAACAAGCCATGGTCCTTCAGATCATTAAACAGACAGATGAAGAATTCCATTGATTCCCTTCTGAGGAAGCCCCACCAACTCTCTATTCGCTGATTTGCTGTGTTTGCCCCTTCAATGTAGCTGTCAATGCCGGAGCTGTCGTGAATGTTGCGACGGAGAAAACGCTGAAAGTCTCTGACTTTAACATTCTCTGTGCCCCGGTCGCCTCTGGCAATCCTTGGACTGCGTCCATGTAGTAGCCTCCGATGATTTTTGGGACACTGCTGGTGGTAAATGCATTCATCCAAATAATTTTCCGGGAAAAGCCGTCAATGCAGCCATTGATACAGATACCAAATGCCTTCAGTTTGTCATAAGAGTCCAAGTGCCAAATATAATTGGGCCCTTTTGCAAAATAGCTTCGGCGATGGAGCCGTCTCCTTCCTCTGAGTTCAACACCCCTCGGGTCAAGTTCTTTTAGAATTAAGCGTACCTCTTCTTTCTTGACGTGTAATCCATTATCCTTGCATTTTGTGTACATCCACCTATACCCACAGAGTTGGCCAGATGTTTGTAACTGTTCAAATTAACTACGCAATCCAAAGTGATGTATCCCTTGCGCCGAAACAGACTACAAGACTTCAAAATTCATTTTGTCTTTCAGACACAACATGACTGTGACGACTTGCAAGTAAAGCAGCAATGTCCTTATAATGAAGTCCCAGGTTAAAATATAGCCGAACTAACTCCTGTACTGTCATTTTCACACAGAAACACAAACCGAAATGCAGTGGATGGTCTCCCAGACATCACGCGCGCATGCAATACTTTCTGGTGCTCACAAGATACTTTCTGGTGCTCATGCGATACTTTCTGGTGCACACAAGAAAGTATCTCGTGCTCACTAGAAACGTTTCTTTTTTTTTTTTTTCCCATGTCCCTTTAGGGGCTCCGTACATTTACATTTAGCAGACACTTTTATCCAAAGCAACTTACAGAGAAGGGAACAATCAAGGTACAGTGTGATAAGAAAGCATTAGTGCAACAATAAGTGCTATGACAATTCTTAAAGGGGTAGCTTTCTCATGTCCAGTTGTAGGTAGTGCTAGGAGAGAAGGTAATCTCTGAAGAGCTGGGTCTTCAGGAGATTTTTAAAGGTAGAGAGGGACGCTTCTGCTCTGGCAGTGCGTTCCACCAACTGGGAACAATTGGATTGGATTGCCTTGAGCGAACAGGTGGCAGAGCCAGACGTCACTCATTGGAGGAGCGCAGCGGTCGTTAGGTAACATATGCCTGTACAAGGGCGTTCAGGTAGGTAGGTGCAGTACCGGAGACAACTTTGTAGGCGAGCATTAGCGTTTTAAATTTAATGCAGGCTGCAACAGGTAGCCAGTGGAGTTCGATGAGCAGCGGGGTGACATGTGACCTTTTGGATTAGTTGTAGGCCAGGCGCGCCGCCGCATTCTGTGGAGGCTGGGAAGCCCGTTAGGAGGGCATTACAGTAGTCTAGTCTTGAAATGACCACAGCTTGTGTCAGGAGTTGACTGGCGTATTGTGTTAAGTAAGGTCTGATGTTTCTGATGTTGTAAAGTGCAAAGCGGCATGACCGGGCAACTGAGGCGACATGATTGGAAAAGGTTAGTTGGTCATCAATCATAACCCCTAAGTTTCTCACCACCCTGGTGGGGCAAGACATAGGAAGTCAATTTTGATGATGATGTCATGGTTTATAGTAGGTTTGGCTGGGAGGACCAGCAGTTCAGTTTTGTTTTGTCTGCAGCAATATAGCAGACAGTTGTGTTGGACATAGCAGTTGTTGTTCTCTCCAAGCTAAATGATGAAACACGGCATTGCCTTAAGCAATATGAATATTTATGAACTATGCCAACCAGTGTTCAGATAAACACTATTTTTAAATCATTCTGGGGTATTTTGTCTGTATTTTAATGTTTATGGATGCAGGATCTATAGGTACTTTTACGATTTTACTTTGCCAAAACAAATATAGAAGTATTTGAGGTCTTCTACAGAATCTTTGTCTCATAATCTCATACAGAAATCTGAGGCAGAAGCTATTTATACAGAGGCAGCATCAAAGGAGTCAAATTCAACTAATAGAAGGGAATTCGCTAAAAAGACCAACGTTTTTTATGCTCTGCATTTCGACTGCTGACAGCTCATGTGTTGTGCTGGTAGTGTCTGTTGTAGCCTGGAGCTTTTAGCCTGCAGCAGAGATGATGAGCAGCTACAAAGGTCTGCTCAGCGCACACCTTTCTAACTCCACACTGACAGATTTTTCTTATTTCTATGCTTGTAGTCTTCAGTCGACACTGACCCAAGTGGCATCACCTAGAAACACAGTTAAATATGTAAAATCGGTGTAGTTCACCATTAAACAGGATGAGGACTGTGGAATTTTCCCAAATTGCTCCCACTGGAAGCTGAAGGGATCACCTAATGGCCACTAAGAACAGAAAGAACGATTACAGCAAGACAAACTAGTTTCAATGTACATATGGGACTATTGGTAAAAGACAGACTTGGAAAAATGTAACCCTTATTTTAGGCATAAGTGTAACATCTGCTTTTATCATGGCTACAGAGAATTCCCAATTCTAATTGGCTGGAACGTGTAATAACCAGACAGAATAACCAGATACTTAGGCGTTTGTGTGTTTGCTAAATTAAAGCACTAGTATTAAATTGTATCCGGACAGCAAAAGTGTGGTTTAGCTAAAAAGCTTAGAGGTTGAGTTATTGTGTATAGAAACATGTACGTTCTCATTGAGAACCAGACAAATTTAAAGATGGACAGTCTGTAGCAAGCAGCAGATAGCAGCTCTAATCTCTCTGATCTTGTAAGTCCAAAATGTTCAAAGTTGAATTACTTTTTATGTGTGTGATGGAAGCAGATGTAAAACCTATTTTAAAAAACCTCCTGGCGCAGACCTTCCTGTTTAGATAGATGTTGCCTAGCAACACAAGCTGCATGAATCGGGAGGCCCAGGAACTATATTTAATGATGTATAAAAACACTGACATTTCTGAATCATTTATACTGTGTAGCTGTAGTCATTTCTTCTCCCCTGACCAGCAGTCTGTCTACATGTTCTACTATGTCAAGTACATGAAAAAATATATGGAGCTTGCCTCATAGCATTTATTGATCCAACAGCAGAGCTGCACAGACAGATACTCTAAAAATATATACACTGGAAATCTTTGATGGTAATTTACAGTGAAATCTGAACAATATTCTGCTGAATGAATGTCTATAAACTGCAACGCAATCTGGGAGAAATAAAAACATAATTACAGCAAGAGAATACAGATTTACAGGAACCTACTGTAAAATGTACTGTCAACGTCTAAGCATCTTGGGAAGGTGAAAGAAAAGTGGGGGAAATAAATAAATATCGTAATGAAGATCTTTTTAGTTTCTGGAAAAAGTTTGCATTTATTTTGGTTGATTTCTATTTTAGGACACGTCTGCCAGCCGCACTACAACCTGCCTTTTGTCACAGAAGTGATGCATTGATAGGGCAACATCCATTGAGAAAAGGTACCATTCTTATTCTGCGCATCAAAAAAGCATCAAAATGTTTGGAAATGGCATACCATTTTTCTTGTCAAGGAAAATAATTGTGAGGCTTTCTCCAGCTGAAGTTTCTGCTATTTAGAACAGTGTCAAATGTTGTTGAAAAGATATGTTTGAGCTGAAATTGGTGCATGTCAACATTTGGTCTCAGTTTGTATTATTTGTAATATGTCACATTCATATATTGATGTCACCTGATAGATATATTTGTCTGGCCATTAGTTCTGAGTGGGGCACGAAGCAGTGAGAAAGTGCAAAGCAAAAAGAGATGGTCAAGCAGAAGGCTGCATCAGTGAATCCACCCTCATCAAGAAGCTCAGTGACTCCAAGTAGGACCCAGCCACTCGTCCAAACTAATGACAGTATAAAGAATGAACAGACCACGAGTAATGTCACCCATAGTGCTGTTTTGAAGCTGAAAATATGCAACACTGGCCATCACCATATTGGATGTACTGCTTCTTCTACCTCCTGGCTAATGTAAATATTTGCATAGACGTGGATCATCGGCGTACCTGACGTGGGCCAAATGACGCCTGGATGCTCAAATAAGCCATCTGTAATGGCACTTACCTGTCAATCAAAGCGGCAACACTGTTAATTATGCATAACTTTAAGCCTTAACAATCTGAACAGGTGAGTTACAAAAAAAAAAAAAAATCAGCACCCTCACAGTTGTCCGGGAAATTAGCCCAAGAGACCAAAATTGTTGTCTGTACCAGGCTGTAAACATGTTTATTTCTGCTGTGACGTTGGACATTTTGATTCAGGCGCTTATGGAGACTGACTCACTTCTGTAAGCCTGTCTCAAACAGCCGCTCGAGGTTGCCACTTGATCCAAACACGCATTCCCTTATTTTCCAGTGTCTTTGAAGTTTATGAGTTTTAAGTTTATGTTTTCATAAAAACACTTTACTGGAATACACAAGACTACTCCTGATCTGCAGCAAGTTAATAAAAAACTGTTTGATGTTCCCTTTTCACAAAAAAATTGTCACAGTGAGTTACCAAATATTCATCTCATTGAAAAATTGTTAAACTTTTGAAAAAAAAAAGAAGAAAGAAAAGTAAAGTCAACTTATTTTTACTAAATATGAACTGCACTTCGAATTCTAGTAATACACAATTATTCTAAAATATAAAAATATAAGAAATAAAGTAAATAAATTACTGCACATTTACAGTGAAAAGGTTTATACTGCACCACAATGATGAAAACAATTCAAAGATGTTGGTTGAGACACAAAAACAGCTTTTCAGCCTCTTTTTTCCTCAACAACATGCTGTAACCTCTGACCTCTTTGTTATGTAGTTTGTGAAGTTAACAGATCTAGAAATTGCAGCCTGCTCTCCTGTTGACCTCAGGGACGTCTCTGAAGACAGGCAGCATTAGGATTTCTTTCTCACTCTAAGTGGTAGATGTGTTGTAATGTCTCACCTGCATGGACGCTCCCTCCACTCGCGCCACATAGGCGAATCGATCAAGGACAGTGACGGTGACAGGAACAGCAACAAAGAAGCCACTAACGAATGCCCGCAGGTAGCGCCTCCCTGCCGACGCCTGCTGAGCCATTACCTGGACAGGACACAAACATCTTGAGAACCATGGCAGCACACATGTAACTAAACAGCACTCAGGTTAGATTAGACTATGTTAGATTAAACTTTATTGATCTCTTTGGGGAGAGTAGGTCGATGCAGCAGCAGAAGAGTAAAACTACAGAGAAAACAGTTCAAAGCAAACATGTGCCAAGTGGGAGTGCATGTATAAAACCAGTGAAATAAGATGAGGGCAAACTACATAGTAGCACAACAAAAGAAGAAATACGGGATTAAAAATTATTATTTATAAAAAATAAAAGATCACAACAACCACACAAGAGTTAAACCAACTCTTATTTCTGAAAGTACCAATATTATAGCCATTTTCAAATTAATATTAATATTTTAAGATGTCATTACCAAACAGTTTCAAAGCATGTAAAGTTTTCCCTTTTGTCAGGGTAAAAAATGTCAAAGGTAGATTGTAGACAAAGGTTTTTAATCCCAGACTTTCAAGGTTTCAAATAGAGTAGGTATGTCTTTTGATATAAATTCATTCTTCGTGTTACCCAAGGTTTGTTTGTACCAGAATGAAGATGTTAAATTTGTCTAATGAAAATTAGACAGTAGAAATTTCAGAAGAACTTAAGAATACATTTTCACACAGGACGTGTACTCTACATCTACAGTTTCAGAATGGTATATGGTGTAACAGTACACCGCTAGCAAAGAAGCATTGGATTGCCCAGACGAGGTTTTCAGGCCAGGACAAGGGCAGGCCAGTGGGGAATGCTGATGGGGACCAGAGCCAGGTGAGCGAGCAATGAAACCGGGATAAGCAGTCTTTACGTAAATGGCACAGACTAAGAGACCCAAAAGGACATGATGGATGAAGCTAAGAAGAGAAAAGGAGAGAGTAAGCGAGCAAGAAGTCGCCAGACAAGAGTAAATATGGGACTGACTTTTAATCATTGGTGAGAGCTTTGTGAAATAAAAGGCTGAAAGACAGATGCCAAGCTGGGCTTCCTGTTGTTGGACTGGTAAGTAACATTAGCTGGCTGCTATGGGTTGTGTTGCACTTGTGTGATGTTTGGCTGTTAGCAAAGTGCTTGGCCAGCATTACTAATCTGAACTGAGAGCCAATCACAATGCAGCCATATCAAGATAATATGAACTCTTAAATGTAAAGGCCCATGGATCGGACACCCTTATCCAGATGATGTGTTAATACCAGCTGGAAATGGAGCCTGAAGTTCTAGTCTTAAATTTGTGAATGGAGAAAACAAAACAACCTCATAGTAAGTTGGGATGGGAATCGACAACCAGTTCCAAATTATCCAGTCCATCAGAACCATATGCCTCCGAGCGTATCAGTTCTTCATATCATGGTTGGCGTTGTTCTCTGACAGATGCACATTGCAAACCAATGCCTCTGCTGGAAAGTTGCAGGAAGGAGTCATAGGGGAGAGGAAGAAACATTTCAAAGCTTGGTGCTAGTTGTAATTTCTGTAAAGTGATCATTTCAAGTCAGGGTGCTGCTGCTTTCCAACTGAGCAGCCCGTCTGTTACCAAACATAAAGATCCCACAACATAAAACTAGTGCCACACAGGCATGTAGCAGATTCTTTGTTTAACTAAGACAACCATTGTTTTCCACACAGATAATTTATCAGGAATCAATAAGGGAATCAATGAAGAATCAAACTCCCATCAACAGTGTTGTATTTTAGGAGCACTTTAGCTACAGTTTCCAGCTGTTGCCTGCAGAGACAAGAGTCCTTTAAAACATTTAGAGAAAGTTTGAAAGCTCCAAAACAACTATTAAACAGACCATGACTGTTTTGTCCAAGGCTGGATAACTTTGTGGGGTTCAAGTAAAGGCCAGTCAGACATTGGGGGAGCATGTGTTTGTATATGAGGATGTTTCATTTTTGTTGCAGGGTTTCAATTCAAAGTATCATATCAAAAGTGAAGAATGTCCATAGCCCGACCATTGACCAATCAGATTACTGATCACACAGCTATCAGTCCTACAGGACCCTGACAAAAGTCCTCCTGAGTTTACAATATTGTGACAAGTAACAAGGACTAAAACATACACTGATGTGCTTTTTATGTGGAGCATATTCTCAAAATTTGTTTGTTCATCATCCGACAAGAACGCAAAAAAAATATTCATGTATTAAAGATGATGTAGCCAAGGCTATTCGCATTCTGAGCATTAGCCTTACTTCTTTACTTCTTATGTTCAAGTTATGTGATTAAGTTCTTTACATTTCACATTGGTCAACATCACTTTTACAACAATGTACAGAGACTTCAAGACAATATGGCGACATGGAGGTTGGCTGCTAGACAACTTCTAGACTTTTTTTTTTTCAATAAAAATAACCCTCTGAAATAAGGAAGTAAAATAATAAACTCGACTTTTGTTGGCTCACCTTGAACCTGCATCTTATCGATCCACACGGTGTTACCTGTTCTGTTGTACAGCACTTCCCTCCGTACAATGAATCTGCCTCTACCCTCATGTATAATTAAACAAACAAAACTTGAATTGATATGACAGTTCTCTTGGGGGATTATGTGCATGGGTTCAAGCCCCAAGCCTGAGAAATTTATTCAGCCATCATGGAACACCAAGACCCCCCACAGAAGCCTTGAAGACCTATGTAACTGATCACACAGCATCATACTGGACTAGATAACATACTTTTCCAATAAAGTACAGTATTGCTTCATGTACCATCATGTAACACTTGTAATGTTGGAGCTTAATCACAACATGAGCCTGAGTGACAACAACATGCAGGAATTCGGGCGTCACAAAAAGGAGTCCTCCCCTGTCAATTTTCACCGCAGTTTTGCCGATTGGACACTGAAAACGCATCATACCGAGTCTGTTCTCCCCAGACAGTTTTTCATCCACTTTGCTTTTCATGGCGCTCTGCAGGAAGCCCAGACAGGCGTGAAATGACCGACCAGCCGGCAGTAGCAGCAGCAGCCATGCACCGCTGCCTTCAGCAAACAGCTAACAGCCTCGTCTGGACGTCCACTGTCCTCACTCTAGAGATCTGCTACAGCTATTACCTCCACATCACAAGACTTCAAATGAAACATCATCAAAACCACATTGTACTCCCTCTACGGTTTCCCCATCTGTAAGCATTACTGCAGCTGTAAACTGTTATGGAAAAGCAGAAGCTAATCTGTATTTTCCCTTGCTATAATGTGATGTCTTTACACAACATGACTGTCAACCATTTAACAGACATGAGGGAGTACTACAAAATATGTTAATAACACATTTCTTTGGAGGCCAGTGCAATGAACATTTTGGTTTACTTTCAATAGTAACATGATTTTCCCTTGACAAATCTTCTTTCTTGGCCATGTAGAGACCATTCACGCCTTTGTTCATTAACTGTCTTACATTTAGAAATTTCCAGAAGATTTGTAGGCGGGAAGATCTCTGATCATCTGGTACACTGTATTACCTCACTTTGAAACTTGCATTAAATACTGTGGTGTATGACACTTTAGGCACCTTTGCCAAGACGAATGTGAATTGATCCAGTTTTATCAGATGGCAAGAGATCTTTTCTGGTGTTAACTGCTCCAACAACAAACTTTAGAAAAGACAGACTTTGATCAACAACGGGCCAAGCAGAGGCTGCTAAAGACGAGATTCCACCAGGAACGTCTACGTTCTGGGTGTGCCGTGGACACCAGAGCTGATCATGGCTGTTCTAAACAATGATTGTGACCCCACCAGAAGTGCCGTTGTGCATTTCAGAAGCATCTCAGGAGCAGCTCTCCATCAAGGATATGCGGCTGTTCTACTTTTGACGCTGCATCAATCAGCACAGACCATAGGAACTAGGAAAATGACCAGATCTCAGAAAGTTAACAAAGTCTGGTGGCCAAAAAGCTCGCTTCTGAAACACTCCTGGTTTGGTTTGAGGCCACATGGAAAATGGACCAAAAAAGCGTTGCAGTTGCAATATGATACAGTCTACTGTGTGCTGATTGACGTGGCTGCTCACCGCATCCATTGAAAATAGAACAGCTGCATATTCTTTGCAGGGCAGAGCGGAGCGGAGAGCCATTTCTGAAACACGCTGCAACTCCTCTGTTGGGGGTGCAAAGATTGTCTAGAACAGCCCCAGTCGGCGCCAGCAGAACGCATCGCAGGCGAGTGGCAACCTACGTGGCTGGGAAATGAAGCCAATGTGGAAGTGCCAAAATCTGTAGTACATCAAGCGTCCACTTGAGGCTGGCTACAGAAGCGTCAGTCTCCAAAAGCGCCCATATTAAAATGTCCAAGTTCACAGCAGAAATAAACAAAAAAAATGTTTTAGTCTCTATAGTTAATTTCCCATTCATGACAACTGCACTGAGTCTGAATTTTATTATAACTCACCTTAAAATTATATCAGGGCTTAAAGTTACGTATAATTATGGCCGCTTTGATTGACAGGTAGGTGACATTGCAGATGGCTTGTTTGAGCACCCAGGTATCATTCGGCCCACCTTAGGTCCGCCAATAGTCCACGATGATTTTGAACAGTGCCTTGTTGGGGTGGGGCCCAGGTTTAAGTCTACGCAGGGACTATGGTGAGCAGTGGGTTCGATACACTCTAATGTTTCCTCGCAAAGACAGTTTAATATGTCTCCAATTTTTGTAAAATCCTGTCTTTCTATAAGACATTAATATATCATTAATTTCAAGTTTGATTATCTAAATTAATATCATTGTAATGTTAGCCAGACTGTTTTGGGACAGACAGAAGCAGAGCGTTCATGTTCTTTTTTCTAAAAGTCTGTATCATGACTAATTTTAGATGAGTGTTTGGAGACTGAATAACTTCCACATTCACACAGACTACCTTCATCTATCAGAGAGGGTGACTGCCAACTGTAAACGACCCAAATATCTTTGCTTTCACCACTATTTCACCAGCGCTTCAGAACAAACACACAAATCATCTGTGGGTATGAGTAATCATCTCTACTCGTAAATGGGTTTTCAGTTTTTTTACACATTTTTACTCAAGACAAAGACTTCACACAGAACAGCAGAGCAGTGTGGTAAAAAGAAATGTAAACATATAAGAGCATTTGATGCATTCTTGTGTTCAAAATAATTAAACTTAGAATTTTAACTTTATTGTCACCTGAAGAAAATCTGTCTGGCAGTTGAGTACAATATAGAACATGCACAGATTTGAATATACAACACAAATAAACATTACAAAATGCATAAAGAACTGAAATATGTATATGTGAAATGTATACTACAGCTCATCACTGGATCACAGAAAAAGTTACTGTGTGTTACTCTGTGTCAATTATTGTGCAGGAAAAAAAGTCAAATGATTAAAAATATTGTCTATTGTCTTCAGTAAAGATGTTTTGGGAAATGCACTTATTCCTGTAAGTGAGATGAGAAGATTTGCGAATAGCCAAACACGTAAAGCAGCTGTTTGTATCAAATAGTGTATAAATAACACATCAATCTTAAGTAATTTGCGTCTTATCACAACGTATTATTAGCTTTCTGCGTCTCACAAATGTCAGATCAGATGACGGAGAATAAAGAAAGAGAAAGTCCAAATTGAGAGGTTGTTGGGGTGGATGGATGGCTCAAAGACACACAGGATTTTCACCCAGGAGACCCCCATTGGTGTCCTGTAAATAACTAACAAACTGTAATTTTTTTTTTTCTTAAACCAAACCAAACCACGACTGTTCACAAAGTTACCATGTTATCATCATTCAAGGTGAGGAGTGATATTTGGTTGGAGCTGCTCTCCACAGAAGTTAGTGGGAAGGGTTGGTGTGACACCTGTGCACAAAATTGTAATTTAGAGTATGGCCTGCAAGCAATTTGAAAGAGTAAAGTTGTGTTATTTGACATCTGCTGTGTCCTGTCGTGTTCATTGGGATACCACTGAGCCTGGGTCCATTGTCCACTAATGGTAGATGCAGTTAGCAGAACTTAATGGTTAGCCACTTGAAACTGTAAATCACAGAGTGAGTTGAGGTAGAGTAGCCAGAGAGAAAACCAGAAATATTTTATCCATATAATATGATCAAGTTTGACCAAAATCAGTGAAAACAGTAAAAAAAATAATAATAATAAAGTTGTGTTTTTGTACAGTAATCAATGAGGCTTAGAAGCTGCAAGACAAGAGAAAAAGCATTTCATTGGACTCAAAATGAGTTTACACCCCAAACTGTAGGATGAGTCATCACCATTTTCTTAACCTTTTCCAGGATGACAAACTCAAAAATACCATTAGAGACCAGATACTGGAGTATAGGTGACAGCATTAGAAATATGTGATAAAAAGACATCAATTTTGATCTCACTGGGACTTTAAGATAAAGTGAACAGTCTTAAAGATGACATTAAGAATCCCAAAGAATACCAGTGTTGCCAACTTGGCAACTTTCATTCTAGATTAAATGATTTTTCAGACACTCTTAGCGACTATATTCCTAAAAAGAGACTAGCGACAAATTTATTAGTGCTAGATTAGTGCTAGCTACTTTCATTACCTACAAAAGACTTTTGTTGGGTCCGACATTGGTGTATGATGTATAACACGGGACACAGGTCTATGTGATCAGTTTTGACTTCATGGGAACTTTAAACTGCATAATCACACAATGACAAAGAAACAACTTCACAATTTACACACAAACATTTTAATCAATCTGCACTGTTGAAAAAAAGCAAACATGCATATTACCCAAAATGGTGAGCTATTTATTGAAATGCTCCTCGGAGGATAATAACTACTCTTCACCTGGATAAATGATATTAGGTCAGGTTGGTTCCCAAGACATGCAGCCATTGAGCAAGGCACTGAGCCTGCAGCTGTAAAGCTATTCAGTGTTATTATTACAGTGTTTATTATTAATAATAAAACAGTAGTCGTACACATCGCCTATATACTCACACCTACACCAACAAATACACACATGTACAGTACTACGAACACACACTGACACACAGTGCTCCAGCCTCTTCAAACAATGCAGAGTGTTCTCGGCCTCAGTGTACGTTACGTCCTATTAAACACGGTGATCTGCCTCCTCTGAGCTTTGTAAGACATCAGTTACCCACCATGTGCTGGAGGGAGGAAACTCCAGCGCCGGAGCAGAAAATCTATTCTAGCATAACAATCCATCCTGACATGAACATATTGCCATTACACTTCCATACAGCCCGCCGCATAATTTCCCTCACAGAGAACAAGTGTATCATCAGAGGAAGCTCGAATGTGGAGCTTCAAGGTTTCCGCTCAGTTTTACAGTCGAATTGTTTCTGTGCCGGCACCTCGGAGCCCCCGCAGCGTTAGCACTAAAACGACCTCGTTTCCTGTAGTTTCCTGTCGGCACATTTAAAACGATGTGGCTGACACAGCAGGTCTCACATTAAAGTCACGGTGAACTGAAAAATATTTCTCACCTTGTTAACTAAATGACCACTTTGTAATATACTGTTTTTAACAGGAAGACAGCCCCAAACTACTTTCTTTATAATTAAAAATCCATTTCATCAATAACACAGTGCCATCACAGAGTTTTACTGCTGTCAGATGAAAATTTGCATCCCAACAACGTCAAACTTTGGGACAACTTACAGTTCTTACAGTAGCTTATGGCCACAACTAACAATTATTTCTATTGTCATTATTTTAACTGACTTTAAGCCAATCAAATGTTATATTGCTTATTTTACCTGAACAAAGAACACAAAAAGGTATTTAATTTACTATTATAGAAAAAAGACCCAACAATCTAGAAGCTGTAACCAGCAGATGTTTGATATATAACATAAACTATCGATCAGCAGTGATACTAACTGGTTGGTAATTCAGCTAATTGAATTATTGTCATCTTTAAGACTGTTAAGTTAGTCTTTAAGTCCCCATGAGGTCAAGATCTTTGTGTTTTTATCCCATATTTCGAGCACTACATGTCACCTATACTCCAGTATCTGGCCCAACAATGACAAGTAAGTATTTTGCAGATATTCTCAGAGGAGTGTTTCTGAGGACCGGTGTTGAGCCTCATCAGAGACAGACAAAAGCACAACTGTGTAACTTTATTCATTGATTTTGAAGAAACTGGATTGTATTTTACAGAGAAAATAGTTTCTGGTTTTCCCCTGATGTCCCCTGGTTGCGCCACCTTAACTCTCCTGGTGGATAGCTTTAGCATTACTTGCTAACGTGGCTAATGGCTAACTGTTAAATCTGATGTTAGTGGGCTACAGAAATACATTACCAAGGTAATTTACAGAGTTTCCTGATGGTAAAATGCTTTATCTGGCAGGCCGAGCACATCTGGTACCTGCACCGTTGGATCAGTTGGCAGTGCAAGTAGGTGAGGCTGACTGAGGGCCGTAATGCCAAAAGCCAAACCCTGAAAAGAAAACCACCTCTGTACTGTATTTCTATCATAAGACTCTGATGCTGTGTTTGGTCCTGGTCCGAGTTTTCTACAAGCTCCTAGTCTAGGTAGAGTCAGCTAATTGGACCACTCTACAGTCAATAGGACTGCTATTGCTGATTGGTTGTAGGGGTGCAACCAATGACAGTATAAAGAATGGACAGAGCATGAGTGACATCATCGATAGGTTTCCGAAGCACAGTTTTAATTCCGAAAATATGCAGCGTTGGACATTTTAATACAGGTGTTTGAACAGAGATTGCCTCACAGTGACTCAGTGGCCACGCTCAGCACTGGCTGCTGTAAAGGCCAATCAGTGTCCACAACAGGTCCCTACCTATCTGCATGTTTCTACAGAAAACGACTTAAGAATTTCATCAGCCATCAGTCTGGTACAATTTTCTCGTACACTGAACAGACTTTCATATCAGATATGACTTTCTATATCTGGACTCATTTTCAATAAACTTATTTTAAAAAGGCAAAGGAACAGGAAC
>CM071610.1:19885488-20082744 GCA_036365135.1 Miichthys miiuy
ACAAATTGTGTAATATATTTTAAGCAACTATATTTATCTTTAACGCACGCACACACTTCTGCACGTATTTCAGGCGCAGTGGGAGGGTCCAGCACTGTCGCATTCGCTCGAGTTCAGAGGGGGCATACACTTTCTACTTCCTGACGCCAAACCTGCACTTTCCCAGCGTGTACTCCCTGATTCAGCACTACAGAGAAAACCCGCTTCGCTGCCAAGACTTTGAACTGCGCCTCACGGACGCTGTGCCTCAACCCAACCCACATCTACATGAAGGGTTTGTCATATATGAACCAACATGAGTCTGATACATCACTGGGAACTGGACAAACTGCTTTCATGCAAGCAAATTAATGTTTAGACTATTCTAACCGACAGTTGTAGTGTCAGAGTTTCTATAGTTAAATCTTAAGTAATAGTACAGCACAATATTAGCGTAGAAATCTGTTTAAATTCAGAATAAATGAGCCTGTGGCCTCACTCTCACTGCTGGACACCTTTGCATCAGTTTTAGCTACTAATTTAAATGTCCAGCTAAGTTTAGCAGTTCCTCTAAACTTTTAGCTGACAGTCACGTCAGTGTTTATCCTTCAGGTTTACCGATTTTTGTCATACTTGAACTATTACAGAATTTACATTTAGTCCAAGTCTCAAACATGTCCCAAGTCATTTTTTCTCAGAGAAGTTAAGTGAAATCACAGGTTGTGTTACAATGACTCAAGTCAACATCTCTGCTCCCTAAGACCTGTGGACAGACGTGTGAATCAAGCTTAGAATGGTTGTTGGATGAACGGAACCAACACATATGAGCCAGTGCCCCATCAGATTGTTTGCATTTAATACAGAGTGGTGCTAAGAAAGGGTAGAATGAATGTAGTTTAACACATGAAAAATGGAGTCTGTGTATGACCTAATACAGGATTAACTGGTGCCTTGAGTTAATTGAGCAGGAATGTATAGTCTGAAGACATTTAGTCCATGCATCCTCTTAAATTACCACACCAAATTCACTCTCCCAGGTGCTGTGTAGATGGAACAGTCTTACCTGTGTACACATTTACAAAATTAGAGATCAATCGTATTTTAAATCATCTTCACACACATACATAATGTAACTGTAACTGTCCTTGTGTGTGTGTGTGTGTGTATGTGTGTGTGTGTGTGTTGTGCAGGTGGTTCTACAGTAATCTGAGCAGAGGTCAGGCCGAGGATTACCTGCTGAGGATTCCCAGAGATGGAGCTTTCCTCATCCGACAGAGAGAAGGAGAACTCGACTCCTTCGCCATCACATTCAGGTACAGTGATGCTCATGGCTTTATTTCTCTTTCCCCGTTTTGTGTGTGTTTTGTTTTCTACTAATCAAGCTCTCTCTCTCTTTCTCTCTCTCTCTCTCTCTCTCTCTCTTTCAGAGGTGATGGTAAGGTTAAACACTGCAGAATCCAGAAGGAGGGCAACAAGTACCTGCTGGGAACAACTACAGAGTTTGAGAGCCTAGTGGAGCTGGTCAACTACTTCAAGAAGAAGCCGCTATATCGGAAGATCAAGCTACGTTACCCAGTCACCCTTGAGATGGTGGACCGCTTCAGCACAGTGAGTTACTGTAGGACACATACCAAGGCCAGAGAAATTGTAGAGAATCCCCACAGTGAAAAATTGAGACATGAACATACATATTTTATCAACATTTAACCAACAAAACTCAGAACAAACTAAAATAATCCAACATACATATTGTAAAGCTCAAAACTTTAATAAACTCAATAAGAAATCCTCAGCGTTTAGGCTATGAGGAGCTGATGAGAACAGCAGAGAACAACTCTGTCAGGCTGTGCGGCACAGATTTGAGATAATCGCTAATATCAGCTTGAAAATGTTTGATGCTGATGTTTGTCCATTATGTTTATCATGTTCACCATCTTAGTTTAGTGTGTTAGCATGCTGACATTTGTTAATACCACTGAACACAAAGTGTAGCTGATGTCAGTAGTTTTGCTGAAATTTTTGACTTGATGATTAGAAGAAAAATGACAAATTACAATTGTTACAGTTCATTGTGAAGGGGACATGAATGGCTGAACCAAACTTCATAGCAATCCATCTAATAGTTGGCGAGACATTTCCTTCTTCACTGTCAAGTGGTAGTTAAAAAAAAACAAAAAACATGGCTTTTGATGTCTTCAGAGCGTTTGTGTTTACATGTTGTGCTAACAGTAGATTATGCTTCACAGGAGAAAGGATGTGCCTCTCTGTACGAGATGAAGACATACGTGGAACCCAACGAGATTGAACCAACGCTGGTGTGTATACACGACTATACCGTGATCTTGTGTAGTCTCCTTTGATAAATATATTCATGATTGTGTGTGTGTTCGTCTCCTTTAGCCTCAAAATACAGTCAAGGCTGTGTATGGCTACCAAGCTAAAAGGCCAGATGAGCTCAGCTTCTGTAAAGGAGCTTTGATACACAATGTATCAAAGGAGAATGATGGATGGTGAGTCCACACACACACAAACACGGGTAAGAACAGGATATATCAAGGATTGGTAGAGTCTTTGTCATATTTTAGGGATTAGTCACTCTGCATACATATATGTATAGATTACTAGCATTAGAACAAACAGGATGGTTCATAGCCCTTTACGCTCTACAGGTGGAAAGGTGACCATGGTGGAAAGGTGCAGCTGTTCTTCCCATCTAATTATGTGGAGGAAGTGTCCAACAATGCCAGACCTGAGACCAAAGAACAGGTGAGCATTTGAGTTAAGATCATAATTTAACTCAAGGTTAATCAGCCTAAAGATTCACTGGAATAACGTATATGTGTGTTTTGTGTGTGTTACAACAGGACATGGAAGACAATCCATTAGGTGAACTATGCAAAGGTGTTGTGGACATCTCCAAGTGCTCTGTCCAAAACTGTAAGTTATTCTAGTGTCTGATGCTTGACATTCGCACACCTGATACGCTGATGATACATTTCCTTATAGTTACAAGCAACAAAAAGTAAATAAATGTTAAAATTACTGCAGGGGGGACTGTTGGCTAAACCAATGTCAGATAAATGTGACCATTTCAGTTAACCAACAGGTCTAAAGCCATCCAGTTTTTATCTTAACGCTCTGATGTTCATGACTCTTAAAAAAAAAGAAGAAAAAATGTTTCGTTCTTTCGCTGCCTTGCATTGCTTCATTTCCTGACGCTACTGCCACAATCTGTCAATCAGCAGAGCAGCATGAAACCATTCAGTGTGTATTTTGTCATCTCTGTGCTTGTGCATGTACTCGTTAGTTTCCTCTTTTGTGTGTATCTTGTGCACATGTAACTGGTCATAAACCCCAAAGGCGTTTTGCCTTCGTTGCATAGGTCACAGTTGAAATGCAGACAGCGCTATGGATACCTTTAAAGTTTACAACATTATATATTGGGGCAAACTGTGCGAGCCTCACACAGCTTTTCAATTAACATGATTTTTACATGAAACACCATTCTAATCATCATTAAATGCTAATCTAGAAAAGTCAAGGGACTGAATCCAAAATTCAGAATGGGATAGGAACATTTATTGCCTATAAAAATATGAAATTTGTGCATCCTTTGCCATCCCTCACTGTGCTCCCTTTCCTCCCTCCTTGTTTCTAGTGAAGAATGGTAAATATATGAAGCCCCACGTGTTGACTCTGCAGGACATGGAGCAGGACAGTCTACAGTTTGACCTATCAGCAGGCTCTCTGGAGGAGTTGTTTGAATGGTACCAGTTGGCCTGGGACATTACTCAGAGAGAGATGAGCAAGCAGTACAACAGGGTACAAGAGGTCAGTATCTCACAGACATGTGACTCGAGTCATTTCATCTAAGTCTCACGCACGTCCAAAATCTTTTTTTTCTTGAACAAGAAGTCAGGTTGAATGCCCGGCTGAGATATGTCAAGTCCCAAGTCAAGTCACCGCAAAATACTGCAGGCAAACCTACAGTACCCGGTCTTCATGAATAGAAATAACAAGCTATTATTACTTGTTATGATATTATTGGCCAATGTATCTAACCTAAGTTAAAAAAGTATGAAGTATCAAAATTAATTAGAATTATTGATATTCAGTGAAATAAATGTAAACAAACAAAAAGCATATAACTTTATAAAATCTTATTTATTTGTTAATTTCCAGACCATCATGTAGCATCATGAGGAGATTGACTGACAGTGTAGTTATCCAATTATGGATTATGGATTTAATGCTATTCCTGGTCTACCATGTAGCGTTACATAGAAAAATCATTTGAATCATCGTATCTTAAGTCTTTAACTTCCAAGTCCTTGCTTTGTGCTTTGATGACAACTTTGCACACTCTTGGCATTCCTTCAGTCAGCGTCACTAAACAGTATACTGCATACTGTATAACCGCAATGGAGCTGTTTCACTGGTGGTCTGTCAGCATCATTGTGCAAACAGGAAGTGGTCGTTTTTCTGTCCAATCTCAGATCAGACAGCAGGAGGAAGTGGAGAAGAAAGCAGAGGTTGCCATGGAGATGTCGGACCTGGTGGTCTACTGTCAGCCACGCAGCAAGGAAAAAGATCGATTTGGTAAACACATGCAGACGCATATACTGCACACAAAAGTCTCAGTCTCACCTTTGTAACCTGTACCTCAGTTCATGTCTGACTCGAGACCATCTTGCTTGATGGAATCACACTCTGGTAATTGTTAAAATTTGAGTGAATATTGTGATTGCCTCCGCATAGGTAAGTTTGAGACAGTAAATTGTCTCATTATTAGGCCAAATTTCTATAGCAATAAACATTACACTTACCAACTGTGTATAATTAGCATCTGATTCAGGGCACAATTCTCTGCCAGTTACATTATTTGAATGTCCTTGAATATCATATAAAGGCACAGCTAAACACATTTGTCTGTTAAACAATCAATCAAACAAGTGTAGAGTCATTCAGCAGTCAGTTTGCCTGCCATCTGAAGACAAAACAACTATCAGTATTATGTTCAAATGAAACCTCCTGGCAGGAGTAAAACAAAAAACTTAGAGTAGATCATTTTGATAGCTTACTCCAGAAAGATTTAGTTTTTAAAAAGTGGCTTTAAAAAGGTTTGAAAGTAAACTTGCCAGACTAGCTGTTTCCCTCTGCATCCAGTCTCCAGTCTCAGTCATCCAAGCTGACTAACTCTTCTCAGTAGATTTATATTTACAGTCCTGAGAAGGTTGTATCAATCTTCTCATATATATATACACTGTTGCCCATGAAGTTGGAATAAAATATTTTTACCTCTTCTCATGAAATGATTGTGACAATGTGATTTATTCTTGATATAAATCACTAGATGGTGTATCTTCTCAAAACTTTATTGATCAATCTTTTCCAAACATATCACAGTGAATATTAAACCACAATTAACCTGATGTGTATAAATAGGAATAAAAGGTAATGTGTCTGAAAACAAAATTATTCAAACTTGGGCAACAGTATACTATAAGTAGTACTTTAGTATTCCTTCAAACAATTACATACGATCTAATACTCAAGGAAATGCTATTTCCTACTGCATAACATCAACAAATCAATATTACATTACTTATATACCTACCTAGTAATATAGTTTACAGGTACTGAGCTTACAGGTGAGAAAATCATGTATTTGACTTTGCAGGGAAGCTATGATGAGTTGTTGTTTGTTCTCCTCAACAGTCCTTTAATACATATGAAAAGCTGTGCTTTTAGCCGTGACATTTGATATTTCATCTCTAATATGAAGTTCCAAATTCCAATTGTTCCGAATTTTGTGAGCCTGTTATGGTGTATTGCAGAAATTGGTCAGAAATGGAAATTAAGTTCTTCATGTAAATGCAGACCGTTATACTCACATGTGCACTGTGCAGCTAAACCTCCTACTTGTAGAGGAAAAACTGAATGTTTTGACCGCAGCTTATTCAGTGAGGATCTACTTTCACTGTTCTTTTACCACAATTCAAAGGTTCTTTAACAAACAGGATGTGACCAAAAGGGAAAGATCTAAAGACTAGACAGCTTCCTGTGTTACACAAATCTAAATTTGGAGATTCTCTGAATTATACATAACCATACATCCACACCGCAACTTGATTATTCTGGCGTATTAGTTGCACTTAATTACACAAGTCACTTATTTCTATCATGTCATTTGTTTAGTCTAAAAAGTCTAAAACACTCACTATCTTAATCATTACGTGGATATCAGGTTGTGTCATCATAAATCTAGTGAGGTTGCTGGTCCAATTCAACAAAACACCAGTTATTGTGAGGGTGCCCACTTGATGACCTTGTCGTCTTCGGTCAAGTGACATGATTTATGCATGGGAAAGTTTCTCATAGAAGAGGGGATGCTAATTGTAAGGCTTGTGGAACAAGTCTCAACTACTGAGCAGGCCATGGTATTAAGATCAAGCTGTCTTTAAAGCCAGTAGGGCCCGCTAATGTAGTTTATCCTCAGTAGACAGAAGGTAGATATAAGGGCAGGTATCTCCTCTTTGCTTGGGTGAATGTGGGATTTAAGATAACTAGCAACAACCAGCTAACAACGTGTTAACTAAAGATATTCAATGCAAACATAAAGTATCCACAGCTTCTGTCTTGTTCTTTGGTTCGTTGATATGTGGTGGCTGTCTCTGTGCCTCTCAAATCACACCTCTTTTCTCTGTCTTTAGACAGCTACAGTTACAAAGAGATACGCTCCTTCGTGGAGAACAAGATGCCGGGAAAGAGTCGCACCAGAGACTTCCTGCAGTACAACCGCAAAGCTCTGAGTCGAATCTACCCAAAAGGTCAGCGTGTGGAGTCCTCCAACTATGACCCTTACCCACTGTGGGCTGTTGGCTGTCACATGGTGGCTCTCAACTTCCAGACTGCAGGTACAGTGGTTTATCTGAGCCCAATGAAAGGACAACTGTGGAGGAAAATGTTGGAGAGCTTACAGTACTCTTGTCTATCCATCCATTTCTGTGTATTAGAGATTGGTTACACAAGCTCCATCTGTGACTCTGTGACCTGTGCTTTTCCTACTGTCACAAGTCAGTGTCAGTGAAATAGCCCTTAGGACAAACAACAGTGACAATCCATTATATAGTCACTGGAGACTGACAAAAGAAATAGAAAATGAAAGGCCATGGGGAAGAATGGTAGTCCTGGTGTGGGAAAGAGGACGAGGAGAGGCAGAGCAGACAGTACTTGCTGGTGTTTGATCTGGATTCATGTAACCAACTGTTGTAACCAGTTTGTTTCCATCGTCCCTTCGTGTTTCACTTAGATTTTCAATGTGATGTTTCCGAACAGATAAGTACACCCAGTTGAACAGCGCCCTCTTCAGTCTGAATGGACGTACAGGTTATGTGCTGCAGCCGGAGCTCATGCGTTATGATAGCTACGACCCTCAGCAGGAGAAGAAGGTCAAGTACAACATTGTGGTTAGGGTACGTCTGTACACAAACACACACACACACACACAACATTTAAAGTCTGTGTAAAGGCTGAGATCTGAGATTTCTTTTAAAATACATTAAATATGTTGGAAAAAAGTTGCTGAAAAGACTTATTACTGAAACGTGGAGTTAGAGGTTAAAACTGTTTTTCACCAGTTTTCAGTTCAGGATTTTTTGGGCGGCTCTAAAGGGTGGCTCGATGACATGCTGAGGCCACCCTGAGCATACCCCTGCAACCATAGCAGAGATAGAGATTAATTCATCATTCTGAACTCATCTGACACATTTCAGTCACTTCAAAATTGCTGCTCGACTGCTCCCACGGGTGGGCGTGGCTTCAGCATATTCAGAGGACACGCCCCCACAGTCCTGGAGCTGAGCTACTCATTTTTACCTGATTTTGACACCTAATTTCATAAACTTGACAACGTTTTTAATCTTTCAAATTTGGCTGGGTGGTTAATAACACTTTCTTCTTTAGTCTGACAAACTCAAACTATTTATTCTTACTTTACATGGACTTTAACGGCCAACATACACACCGTCATGAGGTTGCTTTAAAATGAATTTAGGTTCAGGATTAAGTGTATCTGCATTGATCTTCGTTTACAGTGTATAAGTTTATAGCACCAGTCTCCTGTCTCCTGCAGGTAATTGCTGCCAGACACCTTCCTAAGCCCGGCCGCAGCATTGCCAGCCCATTCGTGGAGGTCGAGCTGTGTGGATACTCAGAAGAGAAGTTCAAGACCATCGTGTATCGTAAGCAAAGGGGTGTAGCAGGAGGTGGAGAGGAGTGGAAGTTAAACCGAGAAATGAGCGAGAAATGAGCGAGAAGTGAGCGATTCTTCTGTGGTCGTGTCAGAAAATGATGCTGTTTTACCCGCTGCAGGTGATAATGGTCTGAACCCGGTGTGGAAAGCCCCAGCAGAGCCTATAGTCTTCACCGTGTATGAGCCTGAACTCACCTTCCTGCGCTTTGTGGTCAACGAGGAGGACATGTTTTCAGACCCCAACTTCCTGGCTCAGGCCACATTTCCTGTCAAAGGCATTCGCTCAGGTGCTAACACATACACACTGTATAGCACAGTGGGCAGAACTGGGGAACAGCTGTTGACATGACTCATGCAGTACTGATTATAAAGCAGTGTTACTTACTACTATAGAAGCAGGACTCTTCCACTCTATACTTACCGCATCTCTTACCTCTTCTGAGACTATTCAGATGCCATGTGCAGAGAAATCATTGAATTCAAATGTGAACGACAGCATACTCTATCATAGTTTCACCTCCAGCTATTTTCCAAAGAATCCAATAGTGTTTTGAATTTGATTTAAATCTCTCCCACTGTGTTCCATCACAAAATTGTTCCATCACAGCAAACACGAGGTCTGCTTTTAATGTGGTCAAAGTGCTAATGTAAAAATGATGAAGCAGAATGTCTGCCACAAAGTCTGCTCTGTATTATCATGGAACAATAACACCTCTGACCACAAAAAAGCAGACATACTGTCAAGTTCACTGTGATGAACTTCAGTCAGCATCTCCAGCTAAAGAGCACAAAGACTGCTGTCTGATTTATTTTCAATGCATTTAGGTGCATTTAACTAATTTTGAGGCGTATGGTAATAATGAAGGGATTACATTTAATCTATTAATTAATCATTAAACATTAATCTATACATTTAAGCATTGTTGTGATATTATAGCTATATGATGCATATTCTTAATTTTCAATTGTTCATCAAAACTAAACACTTAGCATAGAGGCACTGACAAAATATACTGAAGCTGCAGTGGATCATTATGTTTTGTTACCTTAGAAAGAGCCTTTTATATCTACAGATGCTGCAGATCCCCCATGTTGAACCAGCATGTTTCTACAGTAGGCCAGGATGGACAAACTAAACAGTGGATCTAGAGAGGGCCTTTTATGACTTCACAGCCAAAGAAATACCAGTGTGGTCCTTTATTTGTGTAGTTTTGGTATGATTGGTTGATATTGTACCCTTAACAGTTTTTTTGTTGTTTGTTTGCTCCAACAGGTTACCGGTCTGTTCCTCTAAAAAATGGCTACAGTGAAAACTTAGAGTTAGCCTCTCTGCTGGTCTACATAAATGTACAGCAAGCAGGGGTAAGCAAACACACACACAGCAGCACACATCTGTATTAATTTGCACATATGTGACCTCAGCATGGATCCTGTGATAGTGATCACGTGACTCTCGTCTTACAGAAAGCAGAAGAGGAACTGTACTCGTCCTCGAGCCAGCTAAAGAAAAAGCAGTCCGAGCTCAGCAGCGAACCTTTCCTGTATGACACACACACCAACATTCAGCGCTCCGCCATCCAACAGAACCCCCTCATGAGAGAGGCCAGCACCAGCGAGAAACACAGGTTAGCCTCAAACTTTCAGGGTGTGGGGGGAAAACTCAGTAATGTGTTATGTCCTTAATTATCCCTGCTGTTTTTTTCTTTAATGACTCAGGACAAGAGAAAAGAAGATAAACAACAGTAAGTTCTACTCCTGAGGAACCTCGCCTGTTCACGTCCTTCCTGTCTGAGCGGTGGAGAAATGGCGTCTACAAATCTAATGTCAGCTGAACTGTTAACTGACGGATTTGTGATCTGTGCAGTTAAGAGTTTTCCAATTGTGACATGTTAGAATTTTTCTTTTTATTCCCCTAAAAATCCACTGTTCCCCAAGATGGTTTTATATTTATTTAAGATGACAAAGTTGTGGTCTAATATTTGAATATGTTAACGCGATCGTTTCACTAAAAGCCTTATGGGAAATGTAGGAAACCATTAACTGAAGTAGAAACTGGGCGAGGCAGGTTGAGGGAAGGTAAGAGGTCCCCACAGACAGCCAGAGTAGCGCTTAACAGTTATGCATTCAGTCTGTAATCAAACTATTTATGAGAAGAGTGTCCACTAACTGAAGTAACTGTTTCACTGCAGCACAGTAGATGTTAATCTGCCAAGGAGCGTCTGTTAAATTCATCTTTTTTGTGTCTCATTTCAAATACTGAAGAATGTAAAATAACTGAGCTGATACAGTCTGGCATACAGAGAGAGTATGATGACATGAAAGTTGTTTTTGTTGTGTATTTTCACCAGTATGACGTTATGTTTTTTGTGTGTTTAAAGTCAGATTCACAAAACCAAGTAACTTCAGAACATTTCATGTATTTAATTTGAAGGCGATGATGTTTATAGCTTTCCAGTAACTCCTCTGTGACCTTCGTATGAACTGAGTCAATAAAGTATGCTTGGTGAACTACAATATCTCTGTTACAATTTCTCTGTTTTATCTTACTTTCTGTGTTGGATTTTCTTTTCTTCTGTATTTCACATCTGTGCTGTCAACATTAAGATCTTAAAGATCTTAAGATATAAAGTTTAGCAGGCTGTCCAAAAATCAATATCAATATCCTACATGATGCAACTGTCAGTGCATTACAACAGGATTGAGCCATCTGCCCCAACACTTTTTAAAGTAGGGCTCTAGCACACCGCCCACCACTAAGACCAAAAATGTTACATGGGTTTCCGGTTTCTTCCTGCAGCAGCTAAGCGGTTAATAACTCAGGCCACATTCAGCCTTTGTCAGATTGATAGAAATGTGAAGTCAAGATGGCAGAGTGAGGTGGTCAGGTGTTCATCTGCTCTAAGCCAATTGGTATCTAATGTGAGATTACTTCTATGTTTAAAATGATGTCATAGAAGATGTATTAAATATGCAAATACTCATCATGTTGCTTTAATAGACGTGAACGCCCCCTTTCAGCCACAGTTTATAAGTTTTCATTTCAAACATTTCTTCCCGATGTTGATGTTGGGAAGAATTCAGCAAAATGATTGGTCGCTGAATGTTGAAGCTGTGAATATCATAAGCCCCTACCCAACAACATTCATAATGTTGAACTGACCCCTGGAGGTCTGGGTTCGAATAACACTCCTGATAGACCACTTTTTTCAAAATCCCACCAAACCAGAATTCAGTTGTTTTGCTCAGATTTGGTCATTTTCCATAGTGTATGTGTGACCCTTGTGAGATGTCTTCTGTCTAAAATGACTTTTTGATGAATGATGATGAATGACTAGCAGGCGAAACTCTCCGCTTCTGAAACGCTTCCGGTGGGGTTTGAAGCCGTGTGAGAACGGAGGAAAACAGCGCCGCGTCGCCGTGGCAGAGACATGCCCGGTGGAGTTTTGGCGTAAGCAAGGTCCCGAAAAGTGGAAAAGTGAAAAGTGGGTTTTATTGTGAAAATCACATTTCCCGTTGTTATGATGTAAACTTGATTGGCTGTGTATGTAGATGTGACGTCAGGATGGCCGAGCGGTCTAAGGCGCTGCGTTCAGGTCGCAGTCTCCCCTGGAGGCGTGGGTTCGAATCCCACTTCTGACAGATAACTTTTTTTTCTCATTTCTGTTACCAGACGCTTAAGACACTTATATTGTTTAAAGTAGTAGAGTCTTAGGATACGTGTGCTGTTACAATAGTAGCATACGATTAAAATCTTATAGCAGGAAATGTGTTTTCTTATTGTGAAAACACATTTCCTGCTACACAAACCCTGTTTATTTCACTAAACAAATGCTGCCACACATACAAAAAATATCCATGCTGTGTTGCATTTTTCCTCCACAGTTGTTTGATCTTGTGTTTACGTGTTTCATGCAAGCAACAACCTCTGTGGCTGTGCAGTCAACATGGAAGTGCCAAATATACATATATGCTGTTTCCCATGAAGATGGAATAAAATATTTTTACCTCTTCTCATGAAATGATTGTGACAATGTGATTCATTCTTGATAGATAAAGTGTGTCTTCTCAAAATTGTATTGATCAATCTCTTCCAAACATATCACTGTGCAAATTAAACCACAATTAACCCTATGTGTATAAGGAGGAATAAAAAGAGGAATGTGTCTGAAAACAAAATTATTTCAACTTTATGGGCAACAATGTATATTTATACAGTCTATGTCCATGTCTGCTACACATAATGATTACAATACAACAACTTCACGGTCCACTGTAATGGAAATTTGATTTGGACAAGCCTCAGCTTGTCTAAGACTAAATAAAAATAACAATAACAATAAAATTAACAGTTAATAGGTACCTCCATTAATAAATAATCAATCCATCAATAAGTAAATGAAATATGTCATATTTATTCGTATGAAATATGAATAAATATGACATTATCATTACTGTACTTTTATATTGTCCTATAATTATATTGTTATTATTACATTAGTATAATGTTTAGTATACATTGTTTGTGATGTGTTTTTGTTTATTTGTATGTTGTATGTGTATATATTTATGATGTATTTATGACTGATTGAGAGATTAATACAAGTGGCTGTTTGAATAATGTTGTTTTATTACACTCAGACTTTTGTTTGGAGCCCTTAGTTAACATTAGCACACAAATAGATTCCTCACTTGCTTTTGAGTTAAGAATGGAGCAGAAATACATCACAGCTTTGTCTTACACATCCAGGGATCCCTCTTTCCAGTTTTCATGTTAATGAGTCACTCAGGTGAGAGAGAGAGAGAGAGAGAGAGAGAGAGAGAGAGAGAGAGACTCACCCCCCTACCTTTAGACACCTGTCAGCGTGCAGGTGGAGAGAGTGACTGTTGGATATCTGAACCTGGAGATTTCACTGGAGAGGGCTCCTCTGTAACTCTTTGGGACTATTTTTTATTTTATTTTTCGACCATCCAACCTTTATATATCTGTGTGTGTGTGTGTGTGTGTGTGTCTAGACATTTATTCTGAGACTGAATCTTCATCCTTGAGGAGTTTGTTGTTGCTGTGGCTGCTTCTGAAACACACATCTTCACATAAGCGGCGTGATCATGGCAGACTTCCCGTCCAAGGTTGCCACAGAGACCAGCTCACCTCACTCCCAGGGCTCTCAGATGGGGGCCAGCCTCCGAGGGCTGGCTGCTAATGTCACCAGTGGGATGAACATGTCCTTTATCCGAAGCATGCCGGCCCTCACTATGATTGGAGAAATAGTATGTAACAGGCTCTGAGCTGTAACTTTTTTTCATTACAAACTTACTATCTGTTCTGTTCTAGGCCAAACATCTGTTCTGCCCTTTTCTATTCTAGTCTGTGTCTGTCGAGCATAATGATGTTGAAGTGGATTCATTTACAGATTATTAAAGGATAACATGACATGATCAAAGCCAACACTGTGTTGGTACATCTCCAAATAATCTTGCACCATTTCGACATCAGGTCAATTTTTATCCAATAACAGGACATAACATTTTTTGTTTCATTTTTTTGAGAAAGACAGATGAAGTAATTTCTATAAACAGCAGGGCTCTCTTTGTTGGAGACTAGATTGAGCTGCAGATGGACACATTTGGTTCTGTAGAGTGTATGTGGAATCATGTCAAAATAAATCACAGTGACCATGTTCATCATAATGAACGGCCACTCAGTACAACAGTACTGCTCATTGATTTCTTTTAGACAAGAAAGGAGCTCTATGCTGCAGAGGAATAAGACATATCAGGCTCTGGGTGTAAAGGCAATACTCCCTAGATTCGATGCATTGTTGGTTTTGGTCTTTCATGATCTTTGTTCACAGTAAAGGCAAAATATATCAAAAATCAACAGACCTATCCTTTAACTCCTTGTTAGTAGTGATATTCTATTATTTAGAACATATTGCTCTGATTTAATAGCCTCAACAAGAATCTACACACTGCCTGTTGTGGCAGTACCAATATGTTGTAGATAAGTGTGGGTAATATACAAGTCTGCTAATATATTCATCGCTAAGGATGAGTGAAAGCTTCAGTTTATGCACTATAAATGTCACTGACTCTATAAACAAAAAACATGACAGTCACCGGTCAAAGCCTCTGCTGTTTTGCTTGGCAGTGAGCACCAGGTTAGTTACTCTGCCA
Organism: Miichthys miiuy; assembly: GCA_036365135.1. Lineage (NCBI taxonomy): Eukaryota > Metazoa > Chordata > Actinopteri > Sciaenidae > Miichthys > Miichthys miiuy. Next base: position 19,899,896 of record CM071610.1, read on the forward strand.
AGTCCAGAGCTGAAAGCTGAAAATGATAAGGATTTGTGTTGTTATGTACATTCGTGAGATTGTTGATTGTGAAAAACAGCAAGACAGGTTTGTTATGGTGGCTCTAATTTGCTTGTAAGGTTAATGAAGTGTAACTGGGTGGCTTACATGCACTATGCTCAGTCCACACAGAGGACATGTGACTGGCTGAATGACTGACAGGTGCAGGAGATCTTTGACAGAGGAACAATGTTAATTCTGTATATGATCTGACTGTTAAACATTTGTAACCTCATTATGCTTTATGAGTTGTAAACTATATTGGCTTGGAGTAGGGCCAATTAGGTAGTAGTCAGCAGTAATGTAAGTTTGTGGCCTCGAGGTAAGAATGAAGCAAACGTTTAGCCAGTTGTAATAAAATTTATTGAGTTATGTTTTAACATTTCCCTTGCAAAGTACAAATGACATCTTTTTAGCACAAATAGTCAGGAAAATCAACAGCAACCTTAATAATGAATATTTCTAGTAGTGTGTCTTTGTGTGTACCATGGACAGTATAACATATGGACGTCTCATAATATAATTAATATAATTTGAACTGGTGAGTTCTATAAAAATTCACCCTCTGTACAGTCGTCATGAACGAGGAAATTAGCTATAGAGACCAAAACAGTTTTTTGTACCAGGCTGTAAACATGTTTATTTCTGCTGTGAAGTTGGACATTTTCTGAACATTAAATCTAAATGCCCAGACCTACGATACCCATACAGGAGCCCTGTCTACACAGCTTCTGTTAGTGTAGCATTAGACTACAAGCGTCACACGGTTGTTACCTAGCTAATGTAAATCACCTTATTGTTACTTGTTGCAGTGACAGATGGGATTAATAGATGGGATCAGGAGGTAAAGCGAGTTGTCCACTAATCAGATGATCGGCGGTTCAATCCCCGGCTCCTCCAGTCTGCATGTCGAAGTGTCCTTAAGCAAGATACTGAATCCCAAAGTGCTCCCGAAGGCTGCGCCATTGGTGTGTGAATGGTTAGCTCCTAAAACTGATAAGCAGTTGGCACCTTGCATGGCAGCCAAAGCCATCAGTGTATGAATGTGTGTGTGTGAATGGTATATGAGCTATGTAGTGAAAAAGTGCTTTGAGTTGTCAAAAGACTATGCTATATACACAGACAAGCAAGAAGTAAATAGACACCTTCATTTAAATTCAAATTAGAGGTGTCTATTTACTTCTTGCATGTCTGTGTAAGTACAGTCCATTTACCATTTAATAGTCTTATTTAAATGGATAGACGTGTTAGGACAAAATAAATGTGTCACTTTGCTTCCAAGCGAAACCTTACCCAGAATAAGTGAGAGGACAGTTTCAGATGGTCGTCTTTTTCATAATTACACAGTTTAGTAAAGGAAACCCAATAGCAACAGAGAAATGGGCAGCAGCCATCTGCTTCCCTTCCATGAAGTATTCATGTGTATGATGTAACTGAATCCAATGATGAAGTCGGGGGGGTTTTCTGTTGTAAGTGAATTTCTTGCCAGCTGGTAGCAACAAAACCAGTGATGGTGAAGACAAACAAAGAGCTTTTTGTCAAGAACAAAAAAAAAACAGTCTAACTACAGTTGAACTACTTTTGAATCTCAGTGAAAGTTGTTGCTTGATCCTCAGAAAGAGATTTGCAGTGGCCTGTGTGTGTGTGTGTGTGTGTGTGTGTGTGTGTGTGTGTGTGTGTGTGTGTGTGTGTGTGTGTGTGTGTGTGTCCATACCCGCATGTGAGACATAGTTGTAAATAGTGAGATGTTTCCTAGAAGGATTACTGATGTGAAAATTTGTTGACCTCAATGCTAAATGTCACCTTATGTAACCAAGAATTTTACTGAACCTCCATTAAGTAGTGTGTCATAGACTGTCTGTATGTGTGTACACCCTGAAACATTACAGTTCAGGTCAGAAGTCTAAAATCTAAAGTGCACAGTGGACCCTTTTACGATTCTGCAGGGAGCCTTTTTCCTATTGTTTCCTAATCGTCACGGCACAGCCATTAGATAAAGCCACACATGTATTTCAGGTGCACATAAAAGGTGTTCAAATGGTCACAGGTCCAGGTCACATTGTTACAAAGAGTGATTTAAAGAACCAATAATCAGTGTTCCAAAGAACTTTAAATGGTAAAAAGAAAAATCATATTAAACATAAAAAGTCCTTCAAAGCACCATAAGTGCTGCAATTGTGACTTTAAAAACTCTTTTTTGCATTCAGTTCCCCAAGAAAGCTTAAACAGTAAGGAAAAAGGTTCTTGATGGAACCCAAAATGCCCCAGAGAACTTTTATTAGAGTGTATGTATGTAATGTGTGTGACCACATAATTTTCCATTTCCTTCCTTATAAGTGATCCACAACAATACAAAAGTGTAAAAAGAGCAAAAAGTACCACAATAGTTATTTGAAATTATTTAAAAGTAAACTTTCTTTCCACATCCCTGCATTCATTCATCTACAGTAAGTGTTATAGTCATAGAACAGCTGGCTTCCAGCTCCTTAATATGCAATATTAATAAATAACATGTTCCTTGCATACTGTATTATAAAACACATCTAAATAATAATATATAAATACTATAATAATAATAACACAGAACACATTCTCCTTATCACACAGATATGATGTTTATTGCACATACCGTCTTTATCCTGTGACTGTATATGTTCATGATTAACATCCCGTGATGATAAAGTAATCAAAGCAGGGATACAAACAGGTCCCAGTAATGCTGTAGTAGTGTAACAATGCAGTAGTGCACTGGCAGCAAAGTGATTATACATGTTAAACGGTTATGGCTCATAGTAACATTTTACAGTTTAAGTCACAACGTTAAGGTTATCTTCTGTTCCCCTAGTTCACAAACAGAGATCCTTGTTAAAATAGGTGCTTTGTAAAGGTCAATGTCAGAGTGTGTACTGTGTATGTGTGTGTATCAGGTGTGTAAAAAGTGAAACCTGATCTCTACGTACATAATAGACTGTCCTCTCGGGTCCTTTCTCGTGGGAAGGAAGCAGAGACAGAGAGAAAGAGGGTCCTTGTGTGATTCTTGTCTGATGTTAGCCAGACAGCCCAGACTGTGAGTTTAGAGCTCCTCTTCTTAGTTAGCCTGTCTTGTTTGCTCTGTCTCTCTCTCTCTAGGTCATGGGGATGATCCATTTTTCGTTGATAGCCAGCGTCCAGTTCACTTTGGTGCCAGCATACGGCTGGGTGATGTTTGTGGCCATCACTCTGTGGCTCCTCACCATCATCCTCTTCTTTATGACCTTGTGCGGCGTCCAGCAGAAAGTCACTGCTGTCCCCTGGCCCATGGCGGTAAGGAGGGATGATCGGAGGAGAGCAGGAAGAGGGAAGAGAAAGAAAGAAAAGTGAAATTAAAGAAAGTTTTTTTAAACTTGTCTCTATCTCAAGTATTTCTTTATAATACTAATATTAATTAAAACATGACTAAATAAGAGTTTGAAACTCCCTCCCACTTCAAGCCAGCAGGAAGAACAGAGACATAAATCAATGAAACCAACCAATCAATGAAATCAAAACTGTTCTAATTTTCACAGAAAATCTGGCTTTTGAGATTAGTATTAGTTGTACCCTGGTGCAGAAACAAGAATGTAGCAGCAGGGTTTAGATTGTCACTATCAAGGAGGATTTGAGGTTAGGGTCTAGTGAAAGGTAGCTGACAAAATATGACAGAAAGAAAGGCAGGAGGCGAAAATGTGACTAATGTTTCTCCTCTTTTGCTAGGTGATGGTGTATCATGTGGCAGCCACGGTCCTCTCTTTAACTGCCTTCGTGACCAACACAGTGACTGTATCTATGGGGTACAACATCATCTTGAACGGTTGGGATCTAGTACAGTTCTACAGACACATGTCAGCCGCCACTGTAAGACCACAAACACTCAAATACAAAGTTGTTTTCCCTCTCTCCTCTCCTCTCCTCTCCTCTCCTCTCCTCTCCTCTCCTCTCCTCTCTCTCACTTGACTTGATGTGTTTCTGATAGCATGTTTACTGATAACGCCATGGCAGATACACACACTTGAAACCTGAAGATGCGAGACAGGCCTATCATGTGACTGGAAGTGTTCATAAGTCCAATTGCCTTTGTAGCACAGCTGCCACTCGCTCCTCCTCTCTGCTGTTTAATTAAGAGCTACTTTAGTGAAAAACAACACACAAAAAGAAAGAAAGAGAGAGAGAGGTGGATGTTGGATAGCAGATAGAAAGATGATGTGTGTGTTTACAAGTGTCAGAAAACCCAGCCTTTATAGCCTCTTCAGCAGGCTAAAGTCCATGCTGGTTTACAGTCACAGTAGTATATAGCACATCACATGATTTCTCACACACAGAACCCATGCCTCTATCCTACCGCAAGCTCTTATCAGTTGCATTTTACTGCCTCCTCACCAGTTTTGATACAGCAGCATTTACCAGACTTCATGTCTGATAAAGGCTGATAAATCACAAGTACCTGTACTCTTCAGAGATGTGAATACAATAAGACATTTGCTCCGCTTCCTAAAGTCGTTGTCTCCCCTCCCCCCTTTTCACTTCCTGTCGATGTCTCTCTGTCTCTCTGTCTCTCTGTCTCTCTGCCCTCCTCTCTGTCTGTCTGTCTGTCTAGTTTTTCAGTGGTACTGTGTTTGGGCTGTACTATGGCAGTGCTCATTATTCCTATAAGGATTGGAGAGGAGATGGAGGAAACGCTGCAACCAACACAGTACCGACCTAGGACTCAAACCTGTGATGCTGATCGGGAAAAGACTCCTTGTGTGTTTTTTTGTTTGTTTGTTTGTTTTTTACCATCACAATACTCTTGAACTTGAATAGTTTAGATGACTCAACTGTCAACACAGTGTCACTTGACTATTACTACTGACTGTGGTAACCCAAATCCTGACCTTAGCTTAACCCTAGTATTAACAATAGATGAAACCTAATTCAGATAGACGATATCTATACATTACTTTTCAGTCAAACTCATAAACTTTTACCTTAAATTGTAAAAATAAATTATATATCAGCACATAAAACGTGCATCAGGCCACAAAAGGCCACAAGATTAACTTCCTAATAACTTCTTTAAAATAATACATTTAATAACACTATTGTAAATCCACAAATAATGCCAACAGTGCCTGAAACTCCTGGTAATACCTTGGGCGTATTACCATAGCATAGCCTAGCTACAAACATCTCCAGCTTGTATTTAACATACACCATCTCACCAAGAGTAAGATATCTTGATTCCATCAAGGTGGAGCATTATCATTGAACGTTTGATTAGTATATCTCATTTACACTGTGGTTGTTATTGCACTGTTAGACTGGTGAGTACTGTACAGCTGCAATGCTGGACTCCTGCGTCAGCTTTCAGCGATGCTCACATTAGGATGCTGCTCTAATAACCTAACATGGCAGTGCGAAAGGTGTGAAGTATCTGCGTCCTGCAGAAATCCATTTTGATTTCTGAATATCAAACTCTAATCACACTAATTCCATATGAACCAAGCCAAAGCACTGATGATAAACATGAAAATTGACTGTTTTAATCAAACGATTTACAGGATTAATGACTTCTTTAAGGATTCAGATATTGTTCAACTAAAGACTCACAGAGAGACAAATTTGTAACATTTACTCCGATTTATATGATAAAGTGCTCAACTACTGTTGTATGTGTCTCTTTTTGTACCAAGAATTTGATTTGCTATAATGAAATCCTGAGGTGAGCGCTGTCAAGTGTTCAAACAAAACGCTAGTTGATATCACTGTACGGCTTTTACTCGTTTATTTAAAAATACCTTTTACTGACAGTATTTCAGTGACATAAATATGCTTTTACATTTACAGCTGTCATGTTAAGACAAGTAGAAAACACGTCGACATTGTACTGAAAACTAAACTGTAGATCTCATGTCTAAACGCAGACACGCGCACATGCACACACACACAGTCACTTTATACATTAAAAATCACTTTCACAGGCACAAGTCAAACTGACCAAATAATTTAAAACTTCATAAAACATATATTCTATATAGTTCTGCTATACTCTTCTCTTATGAAAAAACAAAACAAAGAGGGCTAGGGGATTTGTTAATGCATTTTCCATAAGGACCTGAAAAACACAAATGCAAATCTAATACCTGCACCAGAATTTTGAGTTTCAACACCCCAACCATGCAGAACTAATAAATGTTTTGAATAATGTCTGAATACAAGGATGACTGTAAAATCAGGATTAAGTGTATCATCTGAAAATTCCAGTTAAACAAGCTTTATGTGCAGTGGTTGGGGAGTAGAAATAAGCCAAAAAAACAACTTCCATCTTCACACTTTAACTAGAAAGAGGCCATTTATGCACAGACTGTAGATTTATGAGGAGTGTTTCCATCAGAGTACAAAACACCTGACAACGACTTTCTGAAGGCCCATGAACAAAATTTTCCATAAACATATGAAGGAGGAGGCAATACAAAGTGTTGGACGCAGTATGTGAGCGTGTCACTGCGATCCAGTGGTCTGTTTGGAGACCAGAGATGTAACCATCAGTCCTTGACTCAGGTCCAGACCTCGGCCTTCCTTCTCCTAGAAACACACAGATTTATATAGTAAATATTAAATTAAATATTAAAGCAAAGCAGTGCACACAGTATTCCAAACCACTTGAGACTTACAGTAATAAAGAGACCAGTTCATGTCATGATGAATATAAAAGATTCTCAGACGACTCACCGTTCTGTATTCCAGAAACATCTCCTTGAAGGCCATGAAGTCAGTAAAGGTCAGCAGCATGTCAAAGATGTCACCTGGCACCTCGTCTTTGTGCTGCCTGCAGATGAAAGAGAGATGTACAGTGTGTTCAGTCTCATCACATTTTAAATGTACTTTTGTGCCACCTAGAGGTCCGCTGCAAAATCATTTTTGTTAGGAGCGACAGGTGCATCAGATAAAACTACTGTATGAGCTGAAAACAGTGTCAGGGGAGATATGTCACATCTTACATGAGCAGGTCTATGAAAATGTTCATGCTGAATCCAGGGATCTTCTCCATCAGCTGCTGCTCCAGGTGTTTCTCCAGCAGGTCAACCTACACAACAAAAACATCGTCTTTAGTTTACCTCCCTGACTATTACGGATGGTCAGTAAAAAGTCAAAAGTCGTGATTGACAATCTGTCATGTTCCTTGAAGAAAGATGTGTGTGTGTGTTACATTAGACCACAGTGAGATGCTCAGCAACTCACATATTCATTGAAGATGGGTGTGTAGCTGAGCTTGTTCTCATCAGTGTCGTCAAACTCCAGGTAGTGTTTCTCCATGAAGCTCTGCTGAAGCTGCTGGAACTCTTCCTCTGAAAGAAAAGTAATACACATGTAGAACATCACATATCTTCACCATTAACTGACAAAACACTGAAGATTTCCATGTCTTCAGCTATCTCAGCACACTGGCTGCTTAGAAAAGCTTCATATTAAATAGGGAAATGTTTTATAATGTCATGCACATAGTAATATCTATAAAAGTCTTAGTTGGCTTTTCTGATTTATTTTTGAAGGATTTCAAAAAGCGACTCGATCCATCTCTGTGGACAATGACAATCTTCTTACTGTCAGGCTTATTTGAAAACTCGTCTTTCTTAAACAGTATGAATGAAACTGTGTTTTTTAAGAAAAGACTGACAAAGTACTATAAAGCACTGAAAAAAATCCTACCCATGATAATGTCCTCTATGCAGCCAATGACGGCATCAAAAGCAGAGTCTGCAGCTGAGGAACTGGAGGGAGAAGAGTGTGTCAGCACTCAAATATCTTAAAGACTTGAAGTGGATCTTGAATTACAGTTTGCTTATGAAAACTTGTGACTCAGACTTGAACCTTGCTCTGACACTTTAAGCAGTTCTGGTCAACCCACCTGGAAATAGCAAAGTTTTCTTCGTCCATGTCGACCATGTCTACGATGTTCTCTCCACAGCTCCGGATATCTGGTGATACAAGAGGGGGAGGAGGAGGCAACATGTCAATACTCGTGTTCTGGATAACTCAGCGGTTACACAAAACAGCTACTGCTAACTTAACATGTGAAAATTACACACGTTTTACACTGAAACACAGAGCTGCCTGTCAGGCCTGAGATCACTGATTATACAGAAGCATGACGTTAGTTAGCTGAAAGGCTAAGTTAAGGTTAGCTCACGCTAGCTAAACACATGTATATCGTCTATACGAACTGTTTGTTAGCTGTAGTTCATATTTTTCACATTCGTTTTATTAATGTCCCATCCATTACGCTGTGTGGGTGTTAGTTAAATTCCTCTACATTACTTACTTCGCTCTTGGATGTCCATGTTGTTTAAATAAGTCGTTAACGTGGATGGTAAATAGCGAACGTAATGTTGTTGCCAAGGAAACGACGTCCGTGCACCCTATGCGTCTCATCCGGGGTGGACAACACAATCTGTGCACATTGGTTCCTACCTGGAAACAGCGGAATTCGAACAGAGGTCTTCAACCATAGACATATACGTAGACGCCGCATTGAGCGCTGAATCGTACGTCGACGTCGCCGCCATTTTGGATGTGGCAAAGTGGAGCGATCGGAGAAGATGCCTCATTCATGTGCTGCATGGAAGTGTACCAACCGGTTTACAGTACAAACCAGATCTCACGGCATTACCTTTCACAGGTAAGAATGAAAAATTACTTTTGATTGTATTTGGCCATTATAACGTCATTTTACGAACAGAATTTGCTGACTTTGTGGATAATACTATTAAGTCCAGCGCATAATACTGTGAATGCACGGTGAAACCAAACAACCAAGAACTCTTTCTTATTTAACTAAATTGGCCCGAACTAACTACTCTGATTGTTGTTAGTTGCTTTGCTAACTTTTCTCATACTATGTAGGTTTCCCAAAGATAAAGAGCTGAGAAAGCAATGGGAAACAGCTGCCAGGAGGGAAGGCTTTTCTGCCAGTCCGTCATCCAAGCTCTGCAGTGAGCATTTCAGACCGGAGGATTTGGACAGGACAGGTCAGACAGTCAGGATCAGAGCTGGAGCTGTTCCTTCAGTCTTCTGTTTCCCAGCTCATCTCCACATGGTAGGTGTATCACTATGCTGTAAGGATACCATAATTCAATACCACACTATGCAGAAGATGTTTTTTTTTTCCCTTTCTGAATGTGAAGGAATCCGTGATGGTTTTTGTATTACACTGTGAGTTAATTTCTATATTTTATCCTTGGCTTTAGCCTGCGGTTACCAGGACGTCTCAGACCTCAAAGAAGGCACAGGAGACCCTGTCACTGGACTGTTCCCAGCTCATCCAAGAGGCCGAGCCCCTGCCTCTGCCTAATGTCGTGAGTAAAAAGTGCTAGCTATGCCTCAAACAGCTGTGAGCATTATGACCCTGGTTATATTCAAACCTCTTGTTACCCCCACCCCCATGCCCTAACAACACCTCCCATTCTCTGTCACTCTTTCAGGCAGACTCACATACACATATGCACATACACTGAAACATGTCAGTATTGAATCTGCATCCTTGACACACACACACACACAGTGTTGGCAGTACAATTGAGGAGTGATAAGATTCAGAATGTGTAAGAATGTGGGACAGTTGCCAACACATTGTACTAGTAAAGCTGTGATGGACATGAACATGATTTATAATATTTTCATCCTTATTTGTACTAGGACCACTCCTATGCCCTGCCTTCATCACATGATGATCTGAGGGCCAGACTCAGGGAAGCCCTGGCCAGGGTGGAGAGTCTGGAAAGAGAGAGGAGGAACGCGAAGGACAGAGAGAGGAGGGCAAAGAACACTGTGAGTGGTCTTCTGCAGGATCTCAGGGTGAAGAAACTAATAAATGAAGAGTTGAAAGAGCAGCTCAATATATACTCAGGTAAGATTAAAATACAAATATGGAGAAAATTTGATCTTTAGTGTATAATACCTTCTCTTCTTTGTTAAGACTTCCTAGTGATTTCAATGGTACTTACTAATTTGCCTGTGCCATTGAATTTCAGATCTTCCAATACACCTCCTGTCAAAACAGAGCCACGGATACACCAAAGACCAGAGGGAGTTTGCCATCACTCTCCATTTACATGGTCCGAAGGCATACAGCTATCTGAGGGAGACCCTTAATATCAACCTCCCACATCCACATACATTGCAAAGGTATTGTTCATATTATTTGAAACTTTTTTTTCCATGTTAGCTGTGCATATTATTTTATCCTGTTATGACTGAACAGATTGAAAGGCGGACATACCTACACATAGCATTATTAACATCTGCCAATACTGCTTCCAGTGATTATATTGATCAGCCAAAAAATCCTGATCAGGGCACCCATATTAAATGACTGCTTTTCTTTCTTACCAAGGTGGATGAGCTCTGTGGATGCCAAGCCTGGCCTTAACATGATGATGCTGGACATGTTGAAGGGAAGACAAAAGGAAGACCCAGCTAAATGTGGTTGTGTGTGTCATGTTGGATGCCATGGTCATTAAAAAACATGTCCAGTACAACCCCCATACCCAGAAAATGTCTGGATTTGTGGATATGGGGGATGGTTTGAATGAGACAGATGTTGCCACTGAGGCTCTTGTTTTTATGGTGGTAGGCCTTCAAGGCCACTGGAAGGCCCCAATTGCCTACTATCTGACCAAGTTCCTGTCGCCAGAGACTCAGGAGGTTCTGCTTGTTCATGCGTTGGAGGAACTGCATAAGAGTGGTATGTGTCACAATGGATGGGCATGCCTCCAATGTCCGCATGTGCAACCTACTTGGGTGCCAGCTAAAGGGAAACCCTGTTGAGCCCTTAAAAACATTCTTTCCACATCCAGTGACTGGTGAGAGGGTTTTTGTGATGATGGATGCTTGCCACATGTTGAAGTTGGCACGGAATATGCTGCAGGCTTACAGTCCATTAACCAGCACCGGTGGCTAGATCAACTGGAGACACATTGTTCATCTGAATGATGTCCAAACAAAAGATGGATTGCACGCTGCCAACAGGGTAACAGACAAGCATGTGAATTTTGATTCACAGAAGATGAAGGCGTCCCTGGCTGCATAGACGCTGAGTCGCCCTGTCACAGTGGCTCTGCGCACACTGAGGGACCTTGGCTATTCACAGTTTCAACACTGTGAAGCAGCAGCTGAATTCATTGAGGTGATACTGACATAATACTACTACTAACATACACACAAACTAGGGCTGCAAAATTGTTGCTAAAATGTGTATCACAACTTTTCTCTTTAAGAATGGAGATCAACTAGTGAATCATTTTTATATTTTAGAAATTAGACTAATGACTCATAGGAACATGTTATTGTTTATGGTGATGATTATTGTGCTTTCTGTTAATGCAGACATTTTCTTTTAGATAATTGACAGGCTCTTTGACATAATGAACAGCTGCAATCCCCATGCCAAAGGGTTCAAAGCTCCCCTGGGTTCTTTGAATTGGGCAGAGAGCGTAGAGTTCTTGGTGAGAGGCAGGGACTACTTGATGAGTTTGGTGATGAAAGATGGGACACCCCTTCACCGATCAAAGAGGTTTTAGGAGATAGTGAAGCTTTTGTTTGCATGAAGAGTTCATAAGTTTATGACATCGTTCATATGATGTTCTGTTCTAGGCTGGACAATAAATTCAAATGTAATTTTGATCAAATACCTCTATTGATATAGAGAGAATATTGATGGGATGACTATTGGTGCCTTACAAGATATTGATATATTATGGATATATTGCCCAGTCCTATTCTGTTCTCTTGTTCCGTATGCTGCATCATAAGTTCATATGATGCTTTGTTCTCTGGTTTCAATGTTTTTGCAGTCTCCTGTTTTGTTTCTGTTGGACTTCTACCTTCAGTGTTTTTCATTCCTTAGAGGTGTTATAATGGTATGTATGGCAGTGTCGATGTTCTCAAGCTTTCCCATTTCTGTTATAATATTGTTTCTGGTTGCTTTAACATCTATAAATGAACAAAATCACGTAGTGCTCTCTTGATGTATTTTGGTTTGCCATGATTATACTGACAAAACATTTCCTTGTGAAGGTACCCATCTGTCATGGCATGGGATTCATCATCAACATTGACACCCTGATGTTGATGATTCCAGAACAGCTTCAGCGTCAGCGGTACGTCTGCACCTACTGCTTTAGCCAGGATCACTTGGAGCTCCTCTTTAATTCAATCAGGGCATCAGGTAGGGATTTCAGATTTTGTTTCTATGTATGCATATTATCCGGGTAACTGTATATGTAAATGTGGTGTTTGTATGTGTTTTAGGGGGCTGGAATAACAATCCCTCAGGCAGCCAGTTCCAGGCCATCTTCCGCCATCTGATGGTGCGGTGTGGTGTGTCTCCAAGCACATCAGGAAATGTGGCAGCACAGGATGAGACCGTGTCCCTGTCTGCTTTTGAGATGTCCTCTTCTCCAGCAGCAGAAGAAACTGAAGAGCTTCCATCCCCTTTTGCCAACGTTCCTGCTTTAGTGTGTGACCATAGCTATCTACCAACCCGCTTTGGTGGTCTTGTGGACAATACACTGGTGTACATCTCAGGGTTTGTTGTTCGCCAAATTCTCAAAAAGCTGTCGTGTGATGTGTGCCGTGGTAGTTTGGTGACTGATAATGTACCCGCATCATTTGATCAGAGCTACCACTTGCTCACACTAAAAAACAAAGGAGGGCTGATGATTCCACTGTAAAGGTGGTCAGGTCAGCTGAGCGTTTTATTCGCCAGTCAATGTCAGGGCAAGCTGTCAAAGTGGCCTTGATCTGTCAGTTTGTTTTTCCTGGTTCTTCCAATGTTGTTTCCATTGATTGATTATTTCCTTCCATATTAAACTTTTTCCTTATGCTTTTGATAATTTTACTTTAATTTCCACCTCCTCTTTCTTTACTGCCTCCTTTGCAATTTTATCTGCTTTTTCATTCCCTTGTATCCCTAAGTGAGCTGGTACCCACATGGTGGTGCTGTGTTAATCTGGATGTTTTTAACAGTATTTCCTGGTGTGTTTTCGCTTTCCTGTCTTTAATGCTCAAGAGTGATGAAACTGAATTACTACATATGACTGTCTTCCTGTCCACCCTGTCCCCCACCCATTGTATTGCCAATAATACTGCACATAGCTCCACTGCATATATACTTAAATGATCTGATGTTCTTTTTGATATTGTGATATGATGGCTGGGAACCACCACTGCTGTGCCTGTTGCTCCTGTTTTCGGTTCTTTTGATCCATCTGTGTATATGTAAACATATTCCCCATACCTTTCATTTAGGTAGTTATAAAATTCCTCTACTAAATCCGCTGTTTTATTTCTTCTCTTGATATCCCATGTTTCTAGATCTACGCTTGCTTCTTGTATCATCCATTCTGGTATTATCGTCCACAGAACTGCTGGGCTAAATTCTATTTTCAGTATTTTTAGTTGTTCTGCTATTCCCTCACTGACCCACCCAAAGCTTGAACTCTCTTTGTTGGATGGTCTCCATTGTGTCTTTTTAGATTTGTCCAGTAATTGGCTATAAGCTGTTTTCTTCTTAGCCATAATGGCATTTCTGATTTTATGTCATTAAAAAAAAAAAAAAAAAAAAAAATATATATATATATATATATATATATATATATATATATATATATATATATATATATATATATATATATATATATATATATATATATATATAATATTCAATACTCCCTTACTTTTTTAACTATTCTCTTCACATGTTCTTTCCACGTTAATCTAGAATCAAAAATCAATCCCAAGAATCGCATGCTGTTTACTCTTTCTAAGTTCTTTCCATATAAGTTTAACTTCTTATTTTAACTGATTTTCTTTTTTGAGAAGAACATTACTTTACTCTTTTCCACTGAGAATTTAAAATTAATATTATTTTTTTAATATTTTTATATTTAATGTCTGGTTTTCCTGCTGACTATAGATGAATTGTTTAAACTCCTGACCATTAGCAATTAGGCTTCTTGCATTCCACTGAAGGATTATCATTATTATCATTATTATTAATATTACCCAATACATGTTTCTTGACTGGCCTGAACACTCAACTCATCTCTTACCTCTTCCCATCTTCCCATCCCCTCTCATATCCAGATGATGGACTGCTGCTTTGACTATAATCTGTATTCTTTCTGTTTTAGATTTAACATCTGCGGTCGCATTTATGACTCCTGCTATGGATATCACCAATCTCTTTTTCTCCTCCAACTTTTTTTTTTCAATTTCTTGTACAATACTCGTCATCACTTGTTTCTCTTTATTCTGTTGCTTGCCACTGAAATTCCCCTGTCCCGCTCTCTTGGCAGCTTCGGCATAAGATTCTTTTTCATTCACTTTTATCTGTTGCACCGTTATTTCTCTCTTCATAGCCTCACATCCCCAGTATGCTACACTATGTTCTCCTCCACAGTTACAGCATTTTGGTTTCACTCCCGTCCCACATTTCCCATATTCATGGCCCCCTCCACACCTAGCACACCTTCTTTTCCCTTTGCATAGGTTAGCAATATGTCCATATTCCTGACAGTTGAAGCACCTCATTGGTTTTGGGACAAATTCTCTCACATTATATTTTACAAATCCAAAATAAAGTTCTCTTGGGATAATTTTTGCATCAAACTCTACCACTACTGTTTCTGATTCTTTTTTCTCAGGTCCTCTTGTCATTCTTTTAACATCTTTAACCCCTGTTATCACTCACTTACATCCGTTATTTCTCTGCTCTCCAACTTTCACTGTTTATGTAACCTTCATTTTTCCTACACTCACCATTTTCCTAGCTTTTTCTACTTTCTGTGTTACACCCAATTAGCAAGTTCCCATCTCCTAACACTTTAGCGTACCTAACTTCTCCTACTTGTGCTCTGATTATTTTTGTGATTTTTAGTGGATCCATTTTCTTTACTCCCCCATCTCTCTCAGATCTCACCACTACATTAAGTGATCCCTTCTTCCTACTCTTTACCTCATCTCCCTGCTCCTCACTCTCGGTGCCTTCCAAACTATCTTTATCTTCCTTCTTTCTCTTTCTCCCACTTGCCCTTCTACCCCTTCCTCCTCTCCCTACTTGCTCCCATTCACTTCCCCCTTTATCAATCTCATAGTCCTCTTCACTCATTTCCATACTGTTGTAACTGTCTCCGTCCCTCTCCTTTCCCTCCATTTTACCCCCGCTTACAGAAAGCAACGCTAGGGTACCGCTACCGGACCTATACAGGCAGTCGGCCATACCCTCACAATCTAAATTACCTACCTACTTTCTATACTCCAATAACAATGTTATGCACTCTGTTCAAATCAACTTTCACTCTCCATTTTTATGTTTTCCCGCTCCGTGATCCACGGAACATTTTATAAAAATGTGTCACATTTTAAACCTGGTCTACAATATAATAATGATAATATAACAATAACTTTTAAATTGACTTTAGTCACCTTTTATTTCACCTTATTAACCTATTTATATGCTGGGTTATTAGTCTATATGTGTTTATGACTGATAAAATGTTCACACATAATGGAATCATTTATAAAATAGTTTTTGTCAAAAGTAGCTTATTATTGCATAATAATGCGTGCAGTTTACTCAATATCATTTTTGTCATATTTTTTAATTCTCACAAATTGTTGTGCCAGGTTTTTGTTTAATATTCAGATTATTACTCCTGTCTTTGAGACAAAAGGAGCTTTAAGTTTAAAAACAAAACAAAACACAGTCATAGAAAGGAAAATCACATGTACATACATTTATTACAAATATCACAATCCAGGAAACAATAATTCTTCAATCAATCACATCTTTGGGAACTCTGGGGCAAAATTCCTTTACAGATGTTTTAAATACAACTCACAACTTATTCTTTACAATCCTGAACTTCATCTCCAACTGTAGAGACGACCATATAAACCTGCATGTATAAGGTGCATCAGGGAGTACAAGATAGCAAACAGTGACCGGACCAGTCTTTAGTCATACCGAGAGATGCATGTTTCTCTTTTAGAAATCATTCCAGTAATAGTCTGAATGATTTTTACAGATCCTGCTCATGCAATTTGGCGGAGTGGCAACTCTTTCATAAACAATTTGACCAATAAAAATTCTAAATTATTCAGTGTGATAATTTGAAATGTCAGATTCTTTTTTTAATTTGTACAAATAGAATTAAATCACAATCTCTCATATACTCATTTCGTCACCTGTTTGCAAAATACAAATGTCATTCAGTCAACCCAGAGATGCTTCAAGTAAAGGATAAACAGAAAGACAGGAAACACGTGGTTCTTTATAAAGACAGAGGAAGATGGCAAAATGAGAGCAGAGAGTGCCGTTATATAAAGCACGAAGAGGGATACCACATTTTATTCAGTCTAAACAGTCACTGACCTGGAAGATACACTTCCAATTTGACAAATGTGGTTTGGCAAGATCGATCTGGATTAGGAAATCCTACCAAGAGTGCTGTGATTTGTAGCAAGTGTAACAAATATACAGTTGTTTCTGTACTGAAGCTCACACTGTATGTCACTCTGCTGTGGGGAGTTCCTTTGCTAATGTATGTCGATTATTTCACCGACCGAAATGATAACATTTTTAAAATGACCCTGGGATATTTAGTAAACTGAGAGGAAAAAACGATTCACTTAAACATTTCACATTTGTTTTAAACAATTTACTGATCGGCTAATACAACACTGTCAATCAACAAAAACTTCTTGTACCTCTCGACCATGTTTCTACATCGGTGTTCACCATCATTTATGATACAAAATTAAATCACATTTTGTGGATTGAAAAATAGTCGTCTTGATACAGACGCACATGTTTGTCATCACAAAAAAAAAAAAAAAAATTAAGACATATTTACTTATGCTGGGCCCACAAATGAGCCTGACTCACGGTGGAGCTGCATTACAAGTTGTTGCCAAATAAATGGTTAGCATCAATCAAGCAATCCCAGATAAATTCAGAATGTGGTGGTACAAATGTAACTGTATAAAACCCCTACACTGGCTCTTCAAACATACAGTATGCACTTATAATTAGAGAAAACAAAAATGTGATTTGATTTACAGATTAACTTTCTGTAATTTATAATCCCTGTGTATTTATTTGTTGTACATACATGACAGGGAACATCTGAGCAAAAAGACAAAGCACAAAAAGCAGCAGGGTCAGCTGTGCTGAAAAATCAATTAATACAGATTTAAGTAACTTGTTGTTGTTTTTTTTATAACAAATGTTCTGTCATGTGACGACTGATTTGATTTTAACTTTAATTTGTTTTTGTAAACCGAATCAGAAAACTAACCTCTGAGAGTAATTCAGCAACTTTTAAGATTTGACACCAAGCTGACCAAAGGATAGATGCTGGTTCAACCTTGGGAAAAATAAAATGAAAATGCTACCTCGAGAACACCATGATTCGCATTCCCATACCAAACAAATGTGAAAGTGAGATACATCTCAAATTTATCTGTACCTTGTGTTTAACACTGTACTACAGGCTGTGATCTTTTCTTCTACCCAGCCCTTTCAGATCTGCAGACATGTGTATGACAGGTGATGGGATTAAATAGTGGTAGCCTCTGGGCAGAAAGCGCAGTGGGATCCTCATATCATACAAAGGATGTCTGATGACTCTACGCAGGTTGCTTGCAGATGAGAGGTGGGTTCTGTCTGTAATCTGGTTTAAAAGTTTCTGCCCCTCACTTCTGCTTGTTTTTGTCTGAAAAACACACTGTTGGTAGAAAGTTGACGATTCTTGGCCCAGCTTCTGCAATGAGCTGTCAGAAGGATATAAAAGAGGAGATGTAGGTAAATGAGGGAAAGATCCCGCGGATCCAGCTGTGATTTAAATTCCCCTCCTCTCATCTCCTGCCTTTCTTCTCTTCGCCTCTCCATCGACGCCTCCTCTTACCAGAAGTCACTGTTCTGGTATCATCACAACATTGTGGCATCATCCTCACAGCCCTGTTGGGTGAGAGGGGATTAGAGGAGGAGGAGGAGGATGAGGATGTAGGGCTTGTGTGTCTCTCCTGATTGCATGAGGAAGTGTGTCAGGAGACATGTGCAATGAGTCTGACTCGGGTCTGGATGTCCTGGCGGCACAGGGGGCACGTCTCTAACTGTAAGGCACACTCCATACACATACCACTGGAGGAAGATGGGGGAAACATAAAGGAAGATTTTATTATACTTTCACAGGAAACGCTAGACAGACAGAAATTAGCTCGGTTTTAGTCCTAACAGACGCACATACCCATGTCCGCAGGGCCGCAGCTCTGTGTCAGCCATGACGTCACAACATAGCGTGCAGCAGTTGTCTCGGATGCTAACCTGCTTTAGTAAAGCCAGACGCCGGTGTCTGCAAAGCACACAGAAAAGGAGATAAAGGTTTCCATTCACACACACACACACACACACACACACACACACACACACACACACACACACACACACACACACACACACACACACACACACACACACACACACACACACACTTTTCCTCTGTGTACAGTGATGACAACTATATGTCATGATCTTTCAGTCACCGATTTTTTAAATAACTTCATAAGATATGAGGTGATTGGTTGCATGTTGACATATGACTAAAACCCCATTTTGAAGTAAATATCTTAATATATGAGTGCCAGCTCAACATCACACTGAACCTTAGAGCATACTCCTGTTGCTAAGTGAGCCTAACATTCATTTGTTCATGCTCATTAGTAAACCAAACATTTATTTGTTCAGTGTGTGTTTACATTAGAGGTCTGCTGTTGGGCCGCTGGCCATCAGGTCATGCTGCAGATGTTAGTGGCACAGAGAGAAACGAGTGGTCACATAATGTGCAGTTAGGATTTGGGCTAGCTTCCCCTAGTTTGCTCTAAATGTATACTCAAGAAAAGACACGAAATGTGGAGCATGTGAATCATCAACTTTTTGGATTTGTATCAATATCAAGTGCACTGCTGTTTGATTGATCTCAATCCACAATTCCTTTCTTTGTCAAGATTATGATTTTTGTCAACATTATGTCAGAGGGTGTTGGTTCAGCTATGGTAATGTTCAAAGTCGTGTTGTTGCACAGGAATGCTGTAGAGCTTAGTCAACAACTTTCTGAAAGACTCATTAAGATTATTTAATAATAGATTATTACAGGGCCATAGACATTTTGTCCTGACAAACTTGTGTGTGATCAGTAAAATGAATAGGTAATTTCATTTTCATGAGCATTGTGGATGCTGGGTTACAGCCATGGTTTACTGGAAAGCCTAAACTGAACAGAGCCATAGCTAAGTGTCTGTCATAAGACAGGTCTGTTGCACTGTTAAAGTGGCAACCATCTCCTGTACAGATATTGCTCTGTTCATGTCGCTAGATCTAATTAGTCTCGACAAAGTCATTCAACTTGTGACTACACAAAACAAAAGAGCTGCTTTAATGTAGCCAACAAATTAATGAGTGATGAAAATACTCTTTGTACACTGGAGCAACCCCAGAAGATGAGTCATGTTTGTATCATGCCAAACCTACATACTGCGCACTGTGTGCAAACAAATGATTCAATAGTCGGACGTTTGGGAAAGACAACAGACTACATCCTGTTTTCCCAAATTGTGACAGCGCAGACCGGCTTTATTTCTCACCTGGGTAGGATGATCTTTTCACTGGGCAGCAGTGAAGCGAAGTCGTTGAAGGTGCTAAATTTCACAGAAGGTGGGTGACGGAAAGGCTTGGCCCCAAAATTAAACTCACACTGTTGGTATGACATAAAGCTGGCTGCCGCAAAGAAACCGGACCTGACAAGACACAGGGGTGAAGCAAAGAAATGGGTTCATTTGAGTATAAATGGAGGGAGAGAAGAAAGAAGATGGGAAGAAAGGCAGAGGAAAGGGAAGGACAGAAAGAGAGTGAGGAGACTAACCATTGACACTAGAGGTGGGTGACTGTGTGTGTGGACTTACGTGGCCGAGGAGAAGACCTGTTTCTCTGGCGGTAGCTGATGTCCGTTCAGATAGAAGATCATCTGCTTCTTGCTGAGGTCCAACAAGAACCCGATGGCATCTCCTAAATAGGACACACACACACACAGCACAATAAAGTATTGGCATGTTATTACTACTATTATCTGTCTGTGTGGGACGTAAAGCAGAGCTTGAATGCTGGCAGTGACTGCAGCACGTGGGTGCTAACAAACAAACAAAAAAAAAAGTGTAACTTTTGAACAAATGAATCATTTAACATTTAAAGTGTGATGTTCGCTCTCTTCCACTGCTCTAACTGAAAAAGTAGTCCCAGTTCATAACCGTGTGTCTGTGCGTGTAGTGCATACCCTCCTTCCAGCAGGGGTGAGAGTGAGGTTTACTGCGAGCGTTGTACCAGATGAGCTGCCTGCAGCCATCATACGCACACGAGTATTCATCGTCTCCTATCCCGTAACCCTCCTGTAACACACACACACACACACACACACACACACACACACACACACACACACACACACACACACACACACACACACACACACACACACACACACACACACACACACACACACACACACACACACACACACCTAAATTGTGGGACTGCAGAGAAACAGAATGTGGAAAAGCTGAACAGTAAATAGTAGGACAAGTACATGGTTGAGGAACTTGCTGTCCTTGGTGGCCCATCCGATTTGCATCACTCCTGACGTGATGACCGTCACCTCATAGTACCAAACCCCTGAATCCACGCAGAATGTACAACGCACACTCTCAAAGGAGGAGGCGTCACATCGTGCCTGAAGAGAGAGTCATTTAGACAGTATTAAAATCTCATCGTTGGAGAATCATTTTCTAAATGAGTAAATCTGCCACTGATCTGCCAAAAGTGGCTATTCTCTCTCACACACACAGACCTCTAATCCTGTGGGGGAGATCTTGAGGTACTCGCTGACATCGTTGCTGTTGAGCATGGCGTTGATATTGGTGAGGTTGACCTTCTCGTATGTGAACTGACGACCTTCCTTTAGGACTGGACGGAGGACAGCAGAGGAAACATCATCACATTTCTTTCTTCAGTGACACAAAGGCCTTATTTTAAACCGGTTACTCACACAGGTTGTCGAGGCTCCACTGTGAGCAGAATCCGACCTGCCTTTTCAGGTAGTCTGGCTGTTCTGCCCACGACTCAAGGACAGCGAGTCGAGTGCTGATGCACGACTCAGATACCGTCAGTTTGTTCTCACCTGAGGACAGGAAGATGCACCATGTGTTCAAAACAGCCAAACAAATCCCAAAATAAATCTCTGTCAGAGATACAAAGTGACTTCAGACAAATATATGGGAGAGGCAATGTTCGAGGTATAAAAGGCCACTTTTACAACGACTACTTGAAAACATTGTATATAAAAGTCACTGCAGTGTACTCTAAGCTGATGGCTGTGGGGACGACATTAACATTCTTCAACCATTCAGAGAGAATAGCATTTCTTTGTCTTGACCTCACAGCGTAATGTTTCAGATACAAATATTTCAATCTAATTTTGGGATTCTTTTGTGAGGATGTCACTAGTTTGCATCAGTCTTTAATATGAACAGGTCTTAAAATACAGCGAGTGAACCTACTGGTCTGGGAGAACTTCTCCAAAGCGATGAGAGCAAACAGCATTACGGTAGGGTGGGCCTCAGAGCTCTGCACATTCACGGAAAAGGCAGAACAGACATGGTCATCAGTTTGTGCTTTTTGTCAGGGTGTTATTTTGACATAGAAATGCTAACATTAATTTACAATAACAATGCACATTGTCTCATATAACCATGTCTTCTGTTATTCATTTATAGTGAGCATGCTTCCATGGACAAAAGCAGTTGATTTTTGTAACTGACAGTTTGATCCGTTTCACAATGACTTCTCTTTCCTGACTGCACAGCCATCACTATGTCTACATTACAAGATAAACTCTGCTAACAACATTTGCCTACATAAATCTGTTTTCTCAGTCACACAGAGGTTACCTCCATAAGATATTCATTCCTTACTCACTCCTGTTCTTTCTTTTCAATGTCCTCCTCAACACTGGCTACAACATATTAAAAAGGTCAGAGCCAGCACTGAAGGGATTTCCCTCAGAGCTGTCAAAAGTGGCCATCTTTTGGTTGTTTATGGTAGATAAGTAAGAAACACTTCATTTGCAGAACTGACTTCCTTATCTCTCTGACAAAGCACATCAGATAAAGCAGATTAGAAAACGGTGACGTTCTTATCTGATGAATAACAAAATGATTTGAAGAGAACTAGTGGAGTGGTAAAAACAGAAACTCTCTTTGTTGTCTGTGGCATGGCTGGACTTTCCATCGTACGTTTATCTGAAGCATACCGACGTCTCAACTCTGCATTTCATCACAGACAGCATCTCATCCAGTCTTTCCTGCCACCAACGCCAAAAACTGCTGGATGAGATAACTGCAACTGTCACCATGCCTGTTAAGCAAGCTCAATTCATCAGCAAGTGTGTTTTTTCTCTTTGGATTTCAGTTTTTTGTTAAAACCAAAACGTAGCTCAGCTGCTGAGGTATCACAAGAAATGTGATGACCCTCCCAGAGCGGCATCCATGGATAACATGCCATAAATACAGAACAAGAAATTTTACGTTATACCTTCCAACAAAATTAAAGATAGACTGACATCACAGGCGTGTGAGAGTGTGTGTGTGTGCTCACCAGACTCTCTAGAAGGTACTCAAGAGTTCCAGGGCTCAACAATCCAATACTGGCTGGACCTTAATAGAGAAAGATGGACAAGAAAAAGAATTGTTTTAGTCAGAGTTTCTGTTTAACCCAAGAAAAATAATGATCATCATCATCAGCAAGAAAAACTGTGAATTAATGTCATGAGTGATGCCTTACTGATTTATCAGTCAGCCATAACATGAAAAAAATGTTTTCCGGATATATAACGCAGCAAATAATATTTGGGGAATTCAGCAGAGTGTCCTTCAGTTATCAGTGCTGCACCTATCAGATCTAACAGCCACCTCACTAAAGGCTACAAATATAAACCATTACCAACATAAAGCACCCTGTTCTGAACAGACACATCAAAAAATACAAATCGGAAATGTGAGTTCACGCCCATCACTACAATACTCTCAGCACTGTGCAGCACTTGGTAGAACACAGTGAACATCACAGCTGATTAGACGGTGGTGGTGGTGTCTTTGCAGTTAATGGCTACCTAGGTTGTTTATTAACAGCAATGTATTTCACAATGTCCCCATCATTTCCCCTTTTCAACCCTGTCACTGACAACCGACACGTCACTCACACTTATCACATCTATTTGCTGTGGTAGTTCTATTTATCATTTAGTCTTTTAGTTAGCTATTAAGTATTACCACTTGATTTCAAGAGTCGCTGAGCTAAACTAGTCTAACCCGACCATCCAGTATACCACCATACTGCACATTAAGACAAAAACAGCAGCCATGACCATGTCTTACTTAAATGTTAAATAACAAAACATAGCAAAATTACCACAAGGCAACTGACTTCTTAAATATAGGGTTGGGAATTGAACGAAAATGAACGTAAAGTCCAAGCTGACGAATAGACAACAGGAGCAGGACTACTGACACGAGGATTAAAATGATCAAGTGTGTAAATGTGAACTGTACCAGCCAGTTTCTCTGCCAGGCATCCCAGTACTGCTGTGGTGTTTCTGTGTTTAGCAGGGTTTAGAGCGTCCTGTCGTGCTACGGCCGAACTCAGACTCAACATGTCAGAGAGTTTCTGGAGAGCATCCTGGAGAGAAGACATGGAAGAGTTACTCTGATGAAGATCACATACATACCTGTTTTCTATCCAAAGATGGAGAGATGTAATATTACACTACAAGTCACAGTCTCTCCAAATTCATACATGACTGAAGATGGAAACAGACCAAGATATAAAGTATTAAAGTAAGGGCAAACACAGACACACACATTATTGCTATTTCTAGTGGGAAAAGGCAGAGGTGATTTCCTGGACCAACAGCTGGAGAAAGCAGAGCACATCAAGTAAATTAAATTAAGTTTCACTGATGCACTCCAAACCAATATCATCCAATTTGCTCCAGCCTGTGTCACTGTGACGTGGCAAGAAGTGCAGATGTAAACATGTCGATGTTGCCTTCTACAGGCAAGAAAAAGAACACCTTCTGCATTTACGTAACTAGCGCCACCTGCAGGCAAGGAGTGTTACGTGTGCAGTTTTATCCTCTTTCTAGCTGCTGTTCGTGTGTGTTGACGCTTTACATTTTAAAGATTCAAATGTTTTCTTAGGTGGGTTAGGGTTAGCATATTTCTGTACAGAGTACAGAGTTCATACTGTTCAGAGTGTCATACTATGTCCTCTGTCCTCAGGTTACTTTGGACAGGGAAGCAGGGGGTCCTAACCAGATTGTATTTGTTCAAAGGGGGGAAAAAAGAGGAACGATGGGAGAGAGGGGGTGGAAAGCAGAGGCCAGAAGAAAACAATAAAGGATAGTGACAGTTGGCTTATTTCTATAAAGGGTATATGCAGATTAGTTTATGACAATGGTTTATGTTCAATAACCATTTAAAAATTGTATGCAACAGATAGACCTTAAATATAAAACCACAAAAATATACATACAAAGACCTGCAGCTGTAATACTTTTTGGCTGTAGGTGGCACTAGTGTTAAAACTGTCTGCAGGTGAAAACATCAACATGTTAACGGCTGCAGGTCTAAACTACTACAGGTGTAGTTGGTCTGTTGCTTTCTACCACCATTGGTCCACATGTCGCGTTGTGTAGAAATGGTTCACCAAAGACTGCTCCTGAGGAGAAGTGGTGGCCTGCTACATGTGAATGAGAGAGTTTGTGATGGTGTTGTGAAGGCCAGTTCCTTGATGTGTAAATAAAATTGGGGTCCACAGCAATTTACTGATCACAGGGGGAAGAATTTCTAACTATGTTTTTGTATGCATACACACACAATCACACAGAAAAAAGGAGGACAAAGACTGGTCTTCTGAGTCCTTACTTTTCTTTTAAGACTAAAAGCTTTGGTCGGATATGAGGTAAGAAACAACTAACCTTGGTGGGTAGA
Source organism: Miichthys miiuy (assembly GCA_036365135.1). Classification (NCBI taxonomy): domain Eukaryota; kingdom Metazoa; phylum Chordata; class Actinopteri; family Sciaenidae; genus Miichthys; species Miichthys miiuy. The sequence continues at coordinate 19,925,087 of CM071610.1, forward strand.
GGACACTCATCCAGTAGAAGCGTGATCACTGCAGGGCCAAGCGGATCGTCCAATGGGATCACTCGAATCAGAGACTGGACAACCTCCAGCCAACCATCATCTGAGAAATAAGAGAAGAAAAGACTGATTGGAGACACAACTGATTGATCACTAAGTCCTGCCTGACTGCATAAAGCAACATAAGAAAATATTTGACTTACCTGCTGTCTTAATAAAGCAATATCACATGAAAGGAAGTGCTGTTGTACTGAATATCAACACGGCTGTGATTCTGTCGTAGGCACAAGGCTACACTCAACACATTTCTGATGATCTTAGTATTAATTAACATTATTTGTACTGACCTGACTAAAACAACACACCTACAAGCCACTGAGGGGCTGCTGTACCTTCCCAATACTCTCCTACTGTGAAAAAAAGGGAAGTACTGCACATATTTCTGTATTCTACATGCATTTTCATATTCATGCAAAAACACAAGAACTGCCATTGCTATTCCTAAAAAAACTAAATATGTCAAAGCTAACTGAACTGTGCTGAAATCACGTTGTAAGACATGTCCATGGATCATGATATCAGATGTGGCATAAATACTAAAACATCCATTTCCTGTCCATTAGATGACTCAGTCAGAAACTCTCTATCACTTATAAAAACCCAGCCAACTGCCTGATGAATAATGTAATATCATAACACATATCAAACAGAAAATGACTGGCTGGCTGACTTGCTGCTTGGCTGCCTTCAGAGTTCAGTATCTGCGAGCTAATACCAAACTTGGCTGTTGTCAAACCAAACACCACACCATATGTGCATGATACAAGGACCCAAACACAAGAATTGAAAGGCTACCACAGAAGTATACACTCAAACACACTCAGCAGGAGAGCATCGTTCAACATATGCACAAGAAAGTGCAAACAAACCAAGCTCATACACAAAAACATCAACTAAACTGTACGCAAACCTAAGCAAGAATCAGACATGTCAAGCTAAGAATACGACAACTCTATTATATTTTATTCAACTAGCCAAAAGAAATCCATCTGGAACATTCAAAACAGAAAAAAATATGTCAATCCTATTACAATCTTGGAAACGTTAGCTATCATCTGACAACGATTTAGCCTCTGGGGGCAACGCCAAATGTTTCTGGGCTTCTGGTGTAGCCAGCGGATATCCAGATGACAGATATCTGGGCCAAGACTTCCTCTTCCGTTTGCCAATCATTGTTTACAGTCCATTCAGTACAAGTGTCTCGAGAGAAAGATGCATTTCAGCAAATCTCTATAAACAGATATTAAAAAAAAACAAAAAAACAACTAATCGCTAAAACATCATCAGACGATACCCAATGGAGTCATTCCACATTACATACACTCTCCATCTCTTTCTCTCTCCATGTGGACTGTTTACTTGCAAAGTCTGCTGAAACATGATTGGTCAATACAACTCGGACTACAAACAGAAACCAAAGTGCTTCCAATGACAAAATCTTCATACGTGTGTGCTCATATGCTGAGCTGAGGCAGCAACATTGCTGCAGCATTGTAAGCAGCAGACAGGTGCAGACAGTTGGTGTTGCAGCCCTCGAGTGAAGCTTTCTCCAGTTTGACATAAATGGCCTCTTTTACGTCTCATGCAATCCATCGTCTTTGTGTTAGAGCTTTACATTTTGGTCCTTAAAATTTCTTCTCAACAACCCAAACCAAATCTACAATCACTGCAGAGTGATTTGAATGATGTGTCAACGAGACTACTTATGTCAAAACAAAACACTGAACAAAGGAAGAGGACTGCGACTGTCTGCTGCTTACAGAGCTACTTAATATCCCTGCCTCAGCAGTTCTCAGAAACAACCCACCAGCTCAGGCAGAGGGGGATGGGACAGCAAGAGACCTGTTTAAATTCCTGGGACTCCTTGTCAGCCAGTAGAAATGATAAAATCTTGACTTTGTGTCAGAGGAGTTGTAAACATGACTGAAAGCTAACAATTGAACAGTTGAGACATTAGCACCTCGTCAAATTGCGGTTTCTGAGTAAAGCTTTTCTCATTTTATAACTCGGATCCTGTAATTTCAAAGTCATTAAAAGTGCTTTTGCATCACGTAACGTCACGTAACTTTCCTCATTTCCTAACACAACTGAGCTGCTGCTGCTGTTGCTTGTCATGGCTCATCCCAAGCTGAAAAGTGCTTTCAGTTTGAGAGTCATAACTTTAGTCAGCTTGATCCTCAGATTTCCTAACACAACTCATACTGCAATTTTCTTCTGTTTATGAGTCAAACGGTGAACAAATTCTTGGAAATGAACCTGTGTGTTTCATATAAGGCTGCATAAGACAGTGGTTCAGGCTGCAATATTTCTTAGTATTCTAATAAAGTTATGTTTTGCTGTATCTTGCAGACACTTTCAGATTCTGGTATCTCAACACACAGATGGTGTACAATATAACAGCACCAGCTTCCAAATAATGCAATCCTATTATCTGGAAGAGAAGGATATTGTACGACTGTCACAAGACCAAGAATATACAGCACTGTGAAACACACATTAAATAGCTCACTTCAGTTGTGCACAAAAGATGTTGTTAAACTTTAAAAGCTGGAGTTTAAAGCTTTGTGTATTCTATAGCAGCTTTTTAAAAAGAGACATTTTATTTGCTAAGTGAACACAGTACTGCCACGCTCAGTGTGTCAATGTGTGTTCTCTTTTTATGCTTACCCGTCTCTGCCATCTCGTGCAAAGTGATCATGGAGTAAGGGGGCTCTTGGTCACTGAAAAACAGAACAGAGTTTGCACAGAATGTGAGAACATCTTGCTTTAAATTAGTTTCTACTCCTTTTCCACTTTACCATCATCACAAATGGTATGGAAATGGCAGTGGTGCATCGCAGTAAGAGAATTCAGGCAGCAAATACATCTCAAGTGTTTGCGACGCTCAGTTCACTCCGTCTGAAATCATATAAACCAATGATTCATGCCTTTGTCTGTTTCTGTGATTGCAGTAACGGCTGTGAACAGTAATGTTTTCCTACGGAAAGGTTAACGCAGAGTATAATTGTGATGGATTTACATCAGTGGGTGTTGTTTTTGATGATGCTGCTGTTGTTACTGTTGCTTGTCATGGCTCATCCCAAGCTGAAGAGTGCTCTGAGAGTCATAACTGAACCTCAGATTTCCTAACGCAAAGGAGTAGTGACTGTAACTGAATTCTCTCTGCTTTATGAGTCAAACTGGGAACACATTCTTGGAAATGAACCTGTTTGTTTCATTTCAGGGCAGTGACAGTGGTTCAGGCTGCAATAATTCTTAGTATTCTAATAAAGTTATGTTTTGATGCATCTTGCAGCCACTTTTATATTGTGGCATCTCGACACACAGATGGTGTACAATATAACAACACCAGCTTCCAAATAATGCAATCCTATTATCTGGAAGAGAAGGATACTGTACGATTGTCACAAGACCAAGAATATACAGCACTGTGAATCACACACCAAATTCAGTTGCACACCAATTGTAATGTTAAACTTTAAAGCTGGAGTTTGTAACTTATTTCAAACTAAGGTTGAAGCCCAGGAATTGAGGTATTAACATGCAGGACAATTTCTTGTACTACAACACTCCCCCGGAAATGTAACTACAGAAGCCGGTATTTTGGAGCCCACCTCTGCTTGTGTCCTCACATGTGATGAAGACCACCGCATGTACCCTGTATCTTCACAGCCATATTAATGTTAAAACAGCTGCCACAAATACTGAACCTCAACCTTGAGTGCAGCTATTAATTAACAATGTTGAGTCAACGTTTCAGCCTGCAGCTCTTATATGTACTTGTCATGTTAAAAACAGTTCAGCTCACCTGTGTGGAAACACTGTGCTGTAATAAATGTCAAAATGTATAATAAAAGCTACAGGGGTTTGTAAGGGTTTGAACAGGAACTCAAACATGTAGATATAGCAGCGGTGAATGAGGCTGCACAGAGACAAACTTTGATATGAATCAACAATATTTAAAATGAAATTCTTCATAGATGAGTCTATTTGCAGGTTGGACTTTCAGTATTTCTGGATGGACTCAGGAAATAAGTCTCCACACTATGCTATGACACAAGAAATGATCTAATAGCCAGGCTGATGGGAAATTAGGCAAATAACTAGGTTGCTACTGTTACTACTAACAGGAACAGACTAAAAAGGGGGGGAAGTAAAGCAGATTACACTACCTATAATTTGTATCTATATATTTTCATGTCTTCTTAACCATGACACACTCAAAAGGCATCATTCCCATATTTTCTTCACAAAGCCAACCAAACTCATGCTGAGGAAAACCCCAGAAGGGTCACGCTGAATGTTTTTTTTTTCCAAAGAGAGCTCAGTGGAAGAGAAAGGGAAGTGCTTCAGCATCTACGCAGGGAACACAAATCTTGCTACATCACTGCAGCAAGTCATCGTTAGGGCAAAGGAGGAAACACAGCACATAAACCTAATAATACCTGCAGCAGCTGCTTGGACTGGTTAACACTATTCAAGTCATCTCAAATATTTAATAAAGATAAGTCTTGTTATAGGAACAATTCTGCTTGATGTATTGTTTTAGTTCAGGTGGGGAAAAAAAGTCAGTTGTTCTAACTTATTTTGTCAGTTTGGCCTTTACATTTTTATTTTGTGAAATCACTTTTATATTTAACGTTAGCTTTCATTTCTGGTGTCAAATCCTGGTTTCCAATAAATTCTCCAGTTACATTTTTTTTTTAAACCTCAAGGAAACATACAACCCTAGTTCAGACTACAGGGATGATGTGAGGTAAAGACGTGTGAAAGTGTAGCTCGTTGCTGGTGATGAATAAAAATGTCAAAGCTTGACAAGGTGATATAAACGTGGTTATATTTTTGATGACACTGTGAAGGTTGATGGTGTAGGCACTGTCAACAAGACAGGTGCGACACAGCCCACGCAATCAACACACAGTCTCTGACAACACTCATTGTAGTGTTGCTATGACACTCCGCAATACTTAATACTAAAACAGTGTGATATATAAATTTGGAAAAATGTTTTTATTTTTTTATTTAGTTTGAATAGATTTGGTTAACATACTGTTTTATTTGTAGTTTTCCTAAATAATAATCAAAAAGTCATACACCTTTAAGATTTTCTGTTTAGGATTTTGGTAACAATTTACTTGTCCCTGTTTAGCGTTATTAACTGTATACAAACACACCATAATATAGTTGTACGTAGCCATGAGGACACTTTTAAGTATAAGATTAGTCAACAATTAAAACGTATCCTATGATGACGCAGTTTATTACTGCTACAACTATTATTAGAACTGTGTCTTACTATATTGTTATTAATTACTGAGTTACAGGTGCCCACAGAGGGACTTTTTGGTAACACAAATGAATATAACTGCTTGTTACTACATTACAGTGTGCTATAAGCCGTTTGCTAATTGTTTATGTAGTGCATATGAGCGCTGTGCTGTTTGGTCCAAAAACACAAATGACACAGGACTTAGTCATCTCAACGGCGTGACTTTACTTTGTACCCACTACTCTTTCAGACATTGCTGCCAGTGTGGCACATGTGATGTTTGTGTGTTTGTGACACCAGTGCAACCTTATGTGATGCTTTGACATTTTTTTCTGTTCATCTTTGACTGATCTTGAATGTCATGAGAAGCTACAGCATTTCACTACCACCACCACTCGGATTTTCAAGACCGCAACCCTCATGTAAATGTGCAGTGTATCTTACTGCAAAACGATCTATGGGATCAAGTAGGTCCAAATGCGCTGAGCCAACAAACCTTGTAAATATGCTAATATAACTTGGTTACTTTTCCACTGCAGTGCGGCTACCGTATTGCTGCTTCAGATCTAATCACTCCCACTGTAAGTAATAAAGTAGCTACACATAAATAACAACAGTAACAATACTGAAATACTGAAACAGAATTTCTTTGACAAGCATCAGGATGGTTACACATCCTCATGATCCTGGTTTAATACATTTTAGAATATAGAAATGTAAAAACTGTATGGCACACATTCACTCTTCCTCCCATCGTCATATTTACCTCATTAATGTCATTACTCTTATAAGACTTACTTGTCTACAAGTGTCCTGATGACAGCCAACGTGTCCAGCACCAGGCCATCCACATTCTGCTTCTTCCGTCTTGGCTCGTGGGGTCCTCGCCCTCGCCGTGGCGGCCTGACCGGATCCCTTGGTCGACTGCTCCTGGCCTCTCCAGCATCGACACCTACGCCCGTACTGTGATCCACCCGCCTAGCTTGTCCTCGGGTCGCCCTCGTTGACCCATGTTGGTGGTCCTCCAAGTCACTATCCTCCCGGCACACACAGCTGTTACCCATGGTTCCAGTGCCTGAGACCACACTGGCAAAGGTCTCCCAGAATGGAGGAAGGGAGTTTGAGGAGGAAAGGAAGAGCAGAACCCGTGCAAGGCTCCTGCAGGCACAGAAAGTGATCCAGGCGGCTACTATCATATCATTTGAAGAGCTTGGTTTTGGGGGATTCTAATCCCAGTGGGCTGGGTGGGATCAACGTAAATGATCATACTGTTGCCAAGCAGAGATGTAGGACTGGTTTGGAAGTCGTAATATATGGCTGGTTAAATGGACCAGGAGGGGTCAGGTGCTGCAAGGAGAAAAGCTGTGAACATCATAGACAGCCCGGGTTCAGGTCCAGTTCTCATCCAGGTCTCGCATATCTGTGGAAGCAACACAAACAGAGGAGAAAAAGTGAAACTCTGCCCCGAGGTTTAGTCTGGCAGAGCGGTTTATTTAACTGTTAAACAGCTGATCATGTTCTGCCAGCAGCAAAGCTGAAATCTAGCTGGAGTGGCACACCCCATTAGATGAAGTGCCAAGTCTGAAGGAAATAAATTATTGAAAACTAGAAAGAAAATCAGCATTAACCATTAGCTGTCCCTCTCAGGCAAAGTAGTTACTATACGACGCGAAGCTGTTTCAATCTAAAGTTGTTTAAGTAGACAAAACGTATCAACAATGAGCTCACCGTGCACCTACTCACAGAGAAATGTTAGTATTGTTGACAAGCAAGAGCCTCTCAGTTAGCTGACTAGCGAGCTAGCCACCCACCCAGTAAGCACTGTAACATTAGCAGTTAAAAATGTCTCAAACTCGCACTTATCATTTCGTTAATGAACTACAGTGGGTCATTTCTGACCTGAACGGGTACTTACGTGCTCTCACTTGAAAAACGGCAGCGTTCAAACGCAGACCGAAGTAGTTTCCACAGACACAGACAGCTAGCTGCGTTGTGTTGGGGAGCTAACCAGCTAGCTGTTAGCCCGGTTAGCTGGACACTCCTCTGACTGTCAAACTACATAAGTTAGCTAACGTGAGTGGCGACGAACTACGCGTGGTGCTCAAAACGCCGGTGAACTACGGAGGCGCATTAACACGACACGCCTGTATTCCCCTAAGACAGCTTCTGTGAGATATAAAAGCAGCACATTCATGTGACGGGTCGGCTAACACCTCGTACACATTTTAACGACGCTACACCGCTAGCTCCGTGCTAAGTTCCGTAGCGTTGGCAGCTAAAAGGTTGACCAGCATCAGCTGTGGCTGCGGAGGCGCGGCTGACGGAGGAGGAGGAAGGAGGATTTTTGTTCAATACAATGCCAATATACAGCAAAGACCGCGGGTTCCTCTGATATAATAAACTCTCCTTTAATCTCTCTATGTCATTTATCCGAGCTGCATTCTGAAGCCTTTTAAATACGTGTGGAAATCATTGCTTTGTGTGTTTCTGCACCGTATGTTATGTTTTTCCCGAGAGGATAAAAGCAACAAGTTACAACAATAAAATTACAACAGATGAAAACGCACATGGTAAAGTTGCATATTAGACTACGGTGCCGCGAACACGTCAAACAAGTACGCTACCAACAACAACCTTTTATTGTAAAAAACAAAAAACAAAATATAAAACCAGCAAACTAAAAGTGAATGTTCCGAAGCCAAAGTTTCCTACGGTACGTGAACGCAATCAACAGAAGGCACAAAAATGACACATAAATGGTTTAAAACCTTTATAAAGCACTAATAGACTATTTCTATTTGAAATATATCTATATATTTGAAATATTAGAGTCTATACTGTATATAAATCCCACAGTCACACTGATGTGCCAGAAAAATAAGATGGAAATTGTTTTTTATAACTTTTCTTAATACATTTGAATCCGCACTGTACCACCGTTGGTAAACTGCTTTAAGAATCATTTTATTTGTTGTCAAGGTCACATTTATCAATATACAATATACAACAGGACAATATAACAGAGAGAAACTGAAGGTGGGCAGGGGCACTCCATGCAGCAGGGTCCAGGTCCATGTTCAAGGCTTTGGTAAACTTCTGTGGGTCAGTTTGATGTCTCAGAATTTGGGGATCTAAAATACAGACCACATATATGATGGTATAGTTAATATTATTAATTAAAAGACAAAACTGGCTAAATGACAACATCTAGTGCTCATTAACAAAGAGGAAAGTTGTCCATACATTGAATATGTATTCTTTGTGGTCTATACTAAACTAAGGTGTCAGAAGAATTCAAAATACCATTGAACCAACAATCTTACATTAGGTCAACCATGCATCTAGATGGTGTGCTGTATATTGGGGCAGTCATACACCCTGCTTCGGTCCACGGCTGTATTCAAGGAGTTGTCACGATACATCCCGCTCTTGCCCAGGTGTTCAGAGAATCTTTGTGATTTAGGGTGGAAACTGCACGGTGAGCTTTCAAAGGTTGGAGAGAGGAGACCATAGTCTCTGGAAGTGGTCCTGTACAATAGATTGTTAGTCTTTGCACGCAGCGCTGGAGACATCATGCAGGAGAAAACTGGGTTTCCAGGGTTCAAACATGTTTTTGTATTTTCTACCTGCTGATCTTGAGAGGCTGACATCATTGCAGCACCTATATGAAGAAAGTGATATCATAATTCACAAAATTCAGCTTCAGTACAGGATTGCACAAAACCATGCTCATTTTTGGTACTATAAAACTGACTGATGCAGAGGTCTTCTCTGTCTGAGGGCAACATTAACTTGTGTTTGATGAGAGCTGTCAAGTTATACAGGTATTTAACGACTATTTAACACAACGCTAAGGCAAGCTTAAAGCTCCAAACATGTATATGTCACTCCAAAAGAAGGCTTTACTATTCTCTGTAGTAATACTTGAGTGAAATGGTGGCTTGTTTAGATGCTAAAGTAACGTTTGTCTGGCTAACCTATTAAAGTAACGTCAACTTAACTGTCGTTAACATTTAAATTTAACTGAAAACTATCTGAAGAAAACCTGGTGGATGTAATATATATAGACAGATAGATATAGTTACCTTTAAATGTAGTAAAGCAACAAAAAGTCGTGCTGTCTTTATCCTGCCGTGTGAGCCAGAGGACGGTTCAGAGAGGATGAGTCTGGTTACTATGGAAACCACGTAACACTGGGTGGCGTGGCGGTCGGTTACGTTCATTTTTAACAGCCGTGCTCTGTAACACAAACAGAAGACAATCTTACCAACGGTCTTCTTACTAGTTTAAAACTCTGTTTTTTTTAACCACATCTAACGGTCTTCATCAGCGGCGGTTAGATTTGTCAGTCAACATGCACACTCGTTAAAACAAAACCTACATTATCATCACTGTTATTGTTATAATTTATTGTAATCATTATTATTATTATTAGTAGTAGTACTGGTGGTGGTAAGTGACGGTTTTAATCGGTATTTAACACAGAATTAAATATCTAACGCAGAACTTCCCAAGCACGTGAAGGCATCATTGGTTACATTATCAACAAGCGCCAGTTGTGACGTACATTTACAGCGTCGACTGTGGACAAACAGCTACAAACTGAAACGCACGTCAATATTTCTACTCAAATCTAATTGTTAACAGACTTTAACGAACCCTGTGCTGCTGTTACCTTCTTACTGGTGAGGTAGTATTGTAACTGGTATATGTATAAGGGTAGCAGTGGCGGGCTTTCTAAACCTTCTACTGTTAAGTGTTGCAGCTAGCTAAAGGCTAACTCTGGGCAACATGGACAGTGAAATTCAAAGAGACGGCAGAGTGCTGGACCTCACCGATGACGCCTGGAGGGAAGACAGGCTGCCCTATGAAGATGTCACCATCCCACTAGTAAGTGCTGTACACAACAGGCTGATGTTAGCATCAGGCAGCCTTCTGCAGAGTTTATCTTCGACATTTTGAACAACGATTGTTGGATGTCATGGAGGAGGGATGTTTACTGCTAATCATCTTGTATGGAAGTTTATTAATGACAGTATTGTTTGGAAAGCAGAAAACAAACAAACCCCATCTATAATATGTTTGTGAAAAGCAGGTGTTGAGTCCAGATATGGGCTAACAGGCTTCAACAGGACACAGTGCAGTATTTTGGAGAAATGAAATGTCTGATCGGGTTCACTGGGAACCCCTTTTATTATGTAACAATTGGTTGATACTTTATAACAATCCAGAGTAATTTGATCTGATCTGAACTGAATTGATGTGCAAGGCTCAAAAAAATGGACAAAACTGAGAAGATGATTAGAAAAAGAAGCTGTACTACCAGAAAAGTAGCCAAAGTCTTTTCCGACTAAAAACATGTATGACCTTTGCCACTGTAGCCGTACGCGCACAAGACTTCATGAAATTCAGAGAATTAAAAATGTGTCAGGATCGAAAAGCAAAACAAGGACTGTAAAAAAAAAAACAACAACTAATAATTTGGTAAAATGCATTATAAATGAAATGACAAGAAACACACTTAATGAGCAGTTAATTAACAGCAAAACAATACTACAATACTTTTGCTTTTCTTTTGCATCCTTCAAATGTTCAGTTTTTGTCTTGATGACATCAGACAGTTGGTATAAAGTAAAGTGAAACACTCTCCCTTGTTCTGACAGAGTGAACTGCCTGAGGCCGAGCAGGACAACGGGGGATCCACAGAGTCTGTGAAGGAACAAGAGATGAAGTGGACAGACCTCGCCCTGCAGAGCCTGCACGAAAACACACCAAGCACCGGAAGCTGAAAAATGAATCTGGAATCAGACTCTCGGACAAAAACACACACTGAATTCAGATGCATGTGATTCACACTCTTTTCACTCGTTTCACAGTATATTTCAGCAAAGCAGAAATGATGCACAAATGTATTTTGCATTGGTGTCGGGTTTATATTGTAGTCTTTATAAATACAAAATAACTTTCTTATTACACATTCTTGAGATTTTTTTCATACAACAAACCGCTTTCATTTTGACAGCATTAGTTTAGTCTAGTCCTTGTATGTGTTGATAACAACACTCCTCATCTTAAACTTCTTTTACTTGTGTTGAATATAAAAAGTCAAGAGGATGGTGGACACAAAGATAGTGTGTACCCGTACTGGACTCTTTGTAAAAGCATGTTTTGCTTATTTAAGATCAATCTGTCAACTTTTTATCATAAAACAAAGAAATTCTGGTTTAACTCTATGACGTTGTGATCATGGAGCATCACGTTGGCAGTTAGATGATTACAGCCCAGGATGAAGATATGACTACATCAGAATTTTTTCTGATGCTCAGATTGTGAAGCAATAGACAATTTCTATACAAGATCTTTGTTAAAAATCTGAAACACACACATGCAGTTGATTAAAGAGCTGTGCATTACCTATATATGGTTAGTTAAGAGCTTACCTTAGCTGGTTTTATTCACTGTGGTACACTCTTTACAGTAATTCCAGACTATAGTTCTCTCTAGTCAGCACATTTAACCATTTTATCCAAAAATCTAAAAATTCCCTTTAAACCTGCTTAAATTATTTTGTATTTAACATTTACACAACTTCTATTGGGGAAAAAAACAAAACAAACCTCTCTGTAAAGTTCCTGACTCCATTGTCCATCATTAGCTTCTTCGTCACTGTGTTTGTCCAGTTTCTTTCATGAGCTTACGGATGTGGTCATGTGGCCCCTTCTGCAGCAGGGCTGAGGGGTATCGGTAAGAGCCTCCTAATTTATCCCAGAGCGTGAAGTATTGCCCATAGTTGTAATTGAAGAAGAGGTGATGGTCAACATGGTGAGCAGCTCCATTGATCATCCATATCTGCGGGCCAGGGATGCGGTAGTCCCCATCATGTATAGAGATGGTCCAGATGTTGACAAAGATGAAGAGTGAGAGGTAGACCATCTGTAATGTAAACGTCCCAAAAAAACAATACATTTTACAGTTATGTGACAGAGTTTACATCAGGATGATGTACTTTTTCAAATTCATTGCATTTTGTACTCTACATCAGATTTTGTGCTTATGCCTGAAATAATTCAAGACAACTTTTATCAACAACCACAGCATCAAGAAATATGTAATAAAGCTTGTGCAGTCCGAATTGTCAATACTGTTACAAGACCAACACCTTGTGGAGGGGGAAGATGAAAGGGTAGACGTGATAGGGTAAGCTCTGCAGGAAGCCGTCGAGTGGGTGGAAGGCATGGCTGGCAAAAGGTGTAGGAATCTTGAATATATGGTGTTGCTTATGTAAGTTCTGAAGAGGAAAAGCACAAGGCAGGCAGGCAAACAAGGTACACAAAAAAGAAAGCCAGAATCAGAAAGTATTATGAAGAGGTCATAGCTTATTCTGTAGCTTTTAAATTACATTAATTAATTTTAATTTCAAATAAACTTAAGCAGGCAATCTAACAAATAGATGTGATAAAAGTGTTCTGTTAGTAATTTCATAGACCTTCATTGATACTGAACCAAAAAAAAAAAAAAAACAGTTAATCTGTTGACTGTAAGACCAAAACAATGGGCTGAAAGATGCTAAAATGCGCCACAGCGCTGAGGGAAGGGGTAAACTCAGTGGGTTCATCGCTGTGATCAAACCCTTCAGATTACAAATTTGTTAGCTTTGAACAGCTTTCAGCTATAAGCATGCTGAAGCTCACCTTGTAAATCTTCTTATGGTGCATGCACCGGTGTATCCAGTAGATACACATATCAGTAAAAAACAAGAAACCAGCAATGCTCAGGAACACCCCGGGCCAGCCTGAAAAAACACACACAAAGAAGGCTAATGGGTTTCATTAGGACTAATTGTTTTACTACCTGATTTAAGAAATGAGAAATCTTTGATCGATGGCTACTATTAGTCAGTTCACCAAAATGACTGAGCTGATGAATGAGTTGATTCAGGTGAACATGAACCCTGTTCTGGATTTTAAGGTTTCTGATGAACGTTGTCTCACCCAGAGAAGATTCACTGATGTTGTCATAAAGTTTGCTGTGACCCCTGACCTCCAAGAAGAAAAGGGCCACTGTTGGGAAGCTCATCCAGAAGATGGCGGTCATTCCTAGTTGAATCTCTTGTCTTACCTGGTTCTATCATAGGATAACAGGATTAGGATTAGGATTTTCTTTAGTTTTCTTTGAACCAGGTCTGATATTATGTTACTTACAAAATCAAAAGTGTCATATCAATAACTGGTCTACAATTCAACCTGGTCCATTAAACAAGCTTACCTTAATAAAATATGGATGTTTCATGAGTTTATGGTCAAACACATAGTAGAAGCTAAGTGCACCAAAGCCCATGTAAAGCAGCTCTGCCCCCAGGTTGGTCAGCACCCACAGGCTGATTATCTGACGCAGAGCCCCGTCCTCGGGCCATGAGGTCGGGTAAACATACGGAGTGAAGATGTAATTGTCGGCAATGTTCAGCACGTGATCCATGGCTCAGTCTGTGAAGAGTACAGCATGCAGCCTTGCACTTAAGATGTGTGTGAAGGAGAACAGACTATGTGCAAAGGTAGTTAGTTAAATGTGTTAGCAATTAGCCTATGTAGACAGAGGAAAACTATTGTTAAAAGACAATCAAATTCAGGAATCTTACCTGTACTATACTTGTGCCATAATCGCTTAAATTTGGGTCCTCGATTAATACAACTGTGCTTGTTAAAACTTGTTGACTCTACTCATGTTGCAAATGACACAAGCACTCCATTCACTCTAGCTGCTGTGGTCCTCAAATGCTGACTGTTTGTATCATTTTGCTGATGATTAGGCCAAAGTCCTGAGCTTGTTTCAGTGGTTATCAAAAGCTGCATCAGATGTATCTTGTTTAACTTGATCGATGAACTTTTCTCAGACCCAATCAGACTATTCAACAGTGATCCCTCCATATCTCAGTGGGAGAATCACCATACGATGGTAATCAGTGTGAAAACACTGCTTACAGAAAACAACTTTGTCCCAAAGTGATTTCAAAATCTGACCTATATATTTATAAACATTATATCCCATTTAATTACTTGCTTGTGTCTGACTCCTTACCTTTTATTCATGCATCAAATTTACTATAACTTCATTTTACTTAACCCAAATGAATGATTTCAAAATAATTGCCATCAGCATGCACAGTAAAACACACAGCCTACAAATATCACTGCTATAAATTAAACAAATAGGATCAGTAAATGAATGACATCAATGATTCTGTACACCTGCTGCAGGATGGCAGCCTTCACTGAAAACAAAATATATCACATGCACTGAAAGCTTTTGCAGCTCGTTTTGTTGTTAAACTCTGTGCAGTTTGGGGTTTTTCATTATTTTGTGAAAAGAGCTCATTGCCAAATCGGTTATTACTGCTGAACTGACCTGCTTCAGGACCAGGATCAGATGTCTGAAGTGTGTGACCCTTCCCAAAAAAGATTGAGTTCTTCTCCTTCCACACACAGCGTGTCCACCATATGATTTGTGACAGAAGACACGTGGCCTAATTTTGCAAATTGTTTAGTGGTGGATGAATCGCACCCTGCTGATAGAAAATTACCCTTCATTCCAGCAAGTTTTCCACAGATTTAAAAAGAAACTATAATATTTTTTTCTCAAGAAGGTGGTAGTGATTTGGAAGGTCTTCTTTGCTTCATTTTAGTGACTCAGCAAGTATGCTGAGGGGAGATACACATCAGCCATGATGGAACAAGATCCCAGCATGCTCAGCAAATAACAAGGAGCTCAGTGACAGCAGGATTCAGTCAAAATTTTTGCTTTTTATTTTTGCTAATTTCAAAAAGTTTGAGTGAAATAATCTCCACATGCTGGCTTAAAACATTTATCAGCAAAAGTTTATTTGATTGATGTCTTTATATAGCATCCACCTTCATAAGTAATTAGAAATGGCATTTTAGCAATTAATTATTAGTGCATTGCTTTTTTTTAAAACCACCTTAGATTTTTTTAAATGCAAAATAAAACTGCAGGTGTAAGCATGTCATTTTTGGCAATGCACATACCCTGTCCCACACTAGTCTTTAGGATCAGATTCCCCCTGAACAGTCTGCCCTTTACACACACACTCTCTCTCTCTCTCTCTCTCTCTCTCTCTCTCTCTCTCTCTTTCACTGCTCTCACTTAGCAAGAAATACAAGTGAAAGTAAGAGTCTTGCCTGTACAGAGAATCTGTACAAGATAGTGAATGTTTTCATGCAAAGAGCATGTCTACACAAGTATCTCTAATACTCTGTATGGTAGTTGGTGTTTTACACATTAAGGCAAAACATCAAAGTAAAAGTAAAAATTGCATGTGTTGCTTGTGCTTGTGTTTGATATCCTTCCCTTTTATATCCATCAACTTCTAAATATTACAGTAAATTGGAAGATTGCCAGTTATATGTACACTGTTTGCCTCCAAATGATTACTTACCTGTTAAACAAAGGTCTTAAATATTTGATGAGGACATCTAGAACAAACATTTTAAAGCTCTCCAACAAGTAAAAGTTTCTGTGTATCTATAATAATGTGGAGATGTCTCCCTCTTGAGGTCTTTGACACAAACAGCACCTTCGTCTGCAGCGTGCCTCAGTGTGTCTTTCTCTAAATTTATGCTTGCCTTTTTTGAACCTTTATTTATTCAGGGTAGGTTCACTGAGAGTGGGGCTCTCTTTTGCAGGAACGCCCTGATCACATTCACACAGTTACGCACTCACACCTGGAAGCTGCCCAGTACAACCACAGTCTTGACTGCCAGCCACTGAGCAGCTCCACTGGAGTGGTTGGAGATACTTAACATGCTCACTTCAGCACTGAACACTACTGTACTCTTACATACATGTTTTTATGTTGGTTTAGCTAGCACACATTTCACAAACAGGTGACTGTTTACATTCACTGCCCTTGGATGTTGGAGATTGTGGTGGGAGCCTGAAGGCAACATCCCTTTTTTGCGCTCGCCACCGTCTGACTATGGATATGACTGATGCAAATCACTGAGTGTAACGAGTAGAATGAAAGAAATTTAGGGCGGAGTGCAGCTTTTTAAAGAAACAACTAGAATGTCAATGAAGACATATAAATCAGATTCCACATATTTCTGAGAATAACATCAACTATATTATTTATTGTTTTTTATATTGTATATTGTTGAATAGGTGATACCATTTATGCTGTGTAAGACAGGTGGTGTTTAAACCTAATCTAACTTTGAAACGCAGCAGTTATTGAAACACGAGGCAATGCCAGGAACATTGAGTAAAAATGGACGTTCAGCTTTTTGCAAACAGACACAATTACAGATGCTGTGATTACTCACAGATTATTCACAGACCTTGGGACCTTCACAAGGTCTGTGAATAAGCTCGCTTCTCTAACCCACTGCCATCTTTCATGGTTATCGCCCCTCGGTGTCCCAGAATAACTATTAATTAGTTAATCATTATCATTTGGATACTTTGAGCTGTTGCAAAATGAAAACGACATATTTAAATATCAGTGACATAAACAAAGGATGAATGACAAATTAAAACCTCCGTTTTTAAGTTTATAAGCCGGAACTCAAACTAAATCCTAACAGACAAGCTGAGGAATTACAGGGCTTAATCAGCTTAATTAATGTTCTGAAGAGCTTTTGTATTTATTATACAATACCTCACTAATCGCCTACATCCTTATACACTTGTCTGTGTGAATTGGGATCTTATCTTTAATTTGAAATAAAAAGCTCTGGGGGTTTAAACACCACCTGTCTTACACAGCATAAATGGTATCACCTATTCAACAATATACAATATACAATATAAAAATACAATAAATATAGTGGTTGTTATTCTCAGAACTATGTGGAATCTGATTTATATGTCTTCATTGACATTCTAGTTGTTTCTTAAAAAATCTGCACCCCGCCCTAAATTGCTTTCATTCTACTCGTTACACTCAGTGATTTGCATCAGTCATGTCCTATAATGACTCAGCTCATTACACACCGACATGTACGCACACACAATCACTTCAGCTATGATGTGAGGGAAAACACAGTCAGACGGTGGCGAGCGCAAAAAAGGGACAATGTTGCCTTCATGCTCCCACCACAATATGCGACATCCGAGGGCAGTGAATG
The DNA here is from genome assembly GCA_036365135.1 of Miichthys miiuy. Lineage (NCBI taxonomy): Eukaryota > Metazoa > Chordata > Actinopteri > Sciaenidae > Miichthys > Miichthys miiuy. Next base: position 19,942,553 of record CM071610.1, read on the forward strand.
TAAACAGTCACCTGTTTGTGAAATGTGTGCTAGCTAAACCAACATAAAAACATGTATGTAAGAGTACAGTAGTGTTCAGTGCTGAAGTGAGCATGTTAAGTATCTCCATGGGATTCAAAACAAGCTTTTAGGGAGCTTACTTCGTCGTCACAGCTTGTGATAATCTTTACATATATTCATTGAACAGACATTTTGCATGGCGCCTTAGGTATCAAGCAAAAAAAAAAAAAGAAAAAAGAGAGTCACGCAAACAACCAAAAAAGCCCTAGTTTTCATGTGCGCTCGGCTCATGCATTAAATTTCCTGCAGCACACGGTACGTGAAGGCATCACATTACAATCGCCTATTTACTTTGGTTTGCTCACGAGCGCGGCCGGGTGCAGAGCTGCGGGAGGGAGAGACAATGCTGAAGTTTGTTTGTACCGTGTGCACCGCACAGAGGCGAAAAAACCGAGAAACACTGAAAAAACTATGAGGAAACACACAGAAGAATAATTGTTTTACTTACTGTGATGTTTATATGTGATGGGAAAATAAAATCACATAAGAGGACAGAAAATGAAGTATTTATTTTGAATTGTTCATTGAACCTCACAGTGACATTAACAATAACCTTAAATCACATTTACGGACCCCTGAGAAAGATCTCATATGAGTAATTTGTGATTTCATACTATAGGATATATTTTTAAAAACATCTGTTTGTATTTTAAAGCAAGATTCCCGGAAATACACCAGTCTTTCAAAATAGAACAAGGTATTAAACGCAAAAATAATTCAGTATTTGATTGTTATAATGGTCAAATAAATCACAGACAGCATTAATTCACCAATGATGCCATTTAATTCAAATATTAAGCCCCACAACCCCTTTAATTCGAGAGGGGTTTCATATATCGAAAGTTTTCATTGTACCGGGAAATTTTTGCATTTCGTTAATCCGTGCGCAAAAACTGACATCATGACTTACTGATTTGTGCACACTACAGTGTGTGCTCCCGCGTTAAGAAACATCTTATTTATTCTTATTATTAGTTATTTCTTCCATGTAGCCCCCTAGAGTAACAAGGAAATGGTGTTATCCTAGTGAGAGACACAGGTGGCATTAGTGTTCGCCTGAAACTTGGCGCACTTTATTGTGTGTTTACTGTGTTCTCTCCACTGCCATGTTGTTTTTCTTAAAGTAAACACATTAATTATTCCGGGCTTTGATGTTCCCATTCTTACGTAATTTTTTGAGACAGCAGGCTAACAACTCGTCCTCGCCTGGCTGGGAATCTCTGTGTATTCCCGCTTCTGGGTGGTTAACCATAAAGTCGTGTGCACAAACCTCTGTGTAATCATCTGCTCCGTGTGCGCTTGCAGCGTGACAGGCGTGTTTTTGCACCCGGTTCTGTTGTTCCCTGGACGGTATAAAAGAGCTGCTCCTTCGCAGATAGTCACAACACAGACTCGACAGAGATCGAAGAGAAGACACCTTCACCCGAAGAAACCTCGACATCATCTGAAAAAAAAATGGACCCTTGTGACTGCTCAAAGAGTAAGTGATCTCCGATAATAGCTGTGTCTGCTATTAATATTTTGTATAACGTTTGTCTTTAGCGGGAAATATGATCCGGCTGAATTGTACTTAATTTTATTTTTAATGTGTTCTAGGTGGAACCTGCAACTGCGGGGGATCCTGCAAGTGCAAAGACTGTTCCTGCACCACCTGCAAGAAGAGTAAGTTAGAAAACGTCTTTCCATCGATGTGATTTGTTTGATAGTGATTTTTCTAGCATCCTATGTAGCTATCTAAAATCACACTTTACACTGAAGGTAGGCTGCCCAGGTGTGCCTAATTAACTGAAATTTCAGGGGGTTATCTGTAATCCAAGCTGACCATCCTTTTTGTTTTGAAGATCTGTCCTCGTCTTAGGGCTGCTATCAGCTGTTGTTTCCAGTACTTTAATGTCCCTGTCTGTTTCCAGGCTGCTGCCCATGCTGCCCATCCGGCTGCAGCAAGTGCGCCTCTGGCTGCGTGTGCAAAGGGAATACGTGCGACACTAGCTGCTGTCAGTGAGGAGCCAGCTACATCAGCAGTCTCCTAATCTTGTGATGTCGCCCGCGTGGACCTTTCTGCATTATTAATTGTGGTTTCAAATGTCTATAGAAATTTTGTACTTGTCTTCAGTGTTGAAATAAACGTTTCCTTGATGTGACCATGTCGTCTCTGTTTAACTTTGGAAGCTGTGTAGCTATTGGGTTTCAAGCCTCTGTTTAAAATGAGCTGGGGTGTCGTGATTCAGCTGTGGCGCTGCAGTAGGAAGTCATCCAAGCAAGGTCACACACAGGGCGACTCATAAAACTGAAACTCAAGTCCTCATGGCTGCAGTCCTGTTTCAACAAAGAATTGATTCACAAGTGGAAGGTCAAGTATGCCCTTGAAGGCGCACTTTCACTGGTGCCAAGACCTTTTCTGAAAATGTCAACCCACATCTTTTATATCAAGGGGCAAAATGATTAAATTACGGTAACACATGAACTAATCTACTGAAGCTCATTTAATCAGCGCTGTATCCATTCAATAAGACATCAATGTTCACTGTAAATAGAGAATCAAGGCTGGGGGAGTAAAACCACAAATTGAGCAAGCTTAGTTCTTTAACCTACTTCAAAACTAAATCACACATCCTGTTGAACTAATGGCCTATATGTATCACTGAACATGACAGACCTTTTTCACAGCAGCCCCTTTGACATGAAACACAAGTGTTTCTAATGATACTAATTAAGCAGCACTCTGACTCTGTTTGACCTGAATGGAACATTAATAAGTGTCATTGCCAACACCTGTGTTTACCTACTATTACATAAAAGTCCATTGCAGTTGCAGTATGTACTCCAGCTGTCTGAGCTGAACTCTTTGGGTCCGGCCAAGTGCCTTTCATTACTTTGATTCAATAGGACACTCTAAACTCCCTCAAACAGCTCAGTGTGCTCACATGTGATAGATCCAATCTGTCTTGAAAATAATGTTATCATTGACACATTGTTGATAAACAGTAAATAAAATTTTATTATCTTTCCGTTGCCACGGTTACACGTGGTTGGCAGCCAGTTCTAGTAGCTTCCTACAGCTGTCAGACTCTTTAACACCTTTAACACAATCTTTCTTAAAAACAGTCAAACCTCTACCACAAATACTAGTGTAAAATGAATATACAACAAATCTCAGTTCTCATTATAAGCTTAATTGATAGTGTTGTGATGCTTATTATTATTATTATTATTATTATTATTAAAGAGTGCTGCAGCCCCCTCTGCACCCCTACTTGGCACGTCCATGGGCCTGAACATTTGACCGAAAAACACGCAACCATTAAAACACTGGCTTGAGGCACATGTTTCGTTTCTCATCCTTTCTGTCATCTCAGATTTATCTTGGGTAACACGTGGGATTTTATCATCTTTAAGGGTAAGAATAAAACATTCTCACACGTGTGAGTAATGTGGGCCTAGGCGGAACTAAAGTCAGACGACTCGGTTTCTGGTACGAACAGTAACGGTGACTTACACAGGAAGTGTGTCGTCGTTTCTGTGTTTTCGTCGTCATGGCGTCTATGTTGTAGTTAGCAGGTCTATCAGTACTCGTACTGTTGTTGTAGTTGATTTAAGTGTGTAAACATGCCGAAGGTTGTGTCGAGAAGCGTCGTGTGCTCGGACACCAGAGACAGAGAGGAGTACGACGACGGAGAGAAGCCTCTCCATGTGTACTACTGCCTCTGCGGGCAGATGGTGTTGGTGCTGGACTGCCAGCTGGAGAAGCTGCCCATGAGGCCCCGGGACCGAGCCAGGGTGATCGATGCGGCCAAACATGCCCACAAGTTCTGCAACGTGGAGGTGGACGAAAACGCGTACCTCAAGAGAGCCGAGGGCATCGAGAGGCAGTACCGCAAGAAGTGCGGCAAGTGCGGCCTGCTGCTCTTCTACCAGCACCAGGAGAAGAACAACCCGGCCACCTTCATCGTGGACGGAGCCGTGGTCAAGTTCGGGCAGGGCTTCGGCAACACCAGCGTCTACAGCCAGAAACAGCCGGAGGCTCCCAAGAAAGTCCGTGTGATGATGACCAAGAGGACCAAAGACATGGGCAAGTTCAGCTCCGTCACTGTTTCCACCATCGACGAGGAGGAGGAGGAGATCGAGGCCAGGGAGGTGGCGGACTCGTACGCCCAAAACGCCAAAGTGATTGAGAAGCAGCTTGAGAGGAAGGGTATGAGTAAGAGGAGGCTCCAGGAGCTGGCCGAGCTGGAGGCCAAGAAGGCGAAGATGAAGGGCACACTGATTGATAATCAGTTCAAGTAGAGGGAGGGACACACTGTGACACAGAGTTATCCTCTGGAGATCCATGCAGGGTCTGTACAGTACTGGTCAGCTGTCGGTTTGGACGACACAGCACAGAGAGGACAATATTTGGACATATCAGCACAGGACTGATGATTTGTACAAGTGTTGCAAATTGATATGGGGATCATGGGGTGATGTTTTAGAACTTTACATTTGTTTAAAGTGTTATTTTGTACAAAAATGAATTAAAAGATCAAATCAGCCTGTTTTTGCATTTCTTTTTTAAGCGTGGTGTAATGACGTGCAAGTCCTGCAAAGGTCTTCAGTTTGAAATTGTGAGTTGAGGTTCGCTGATCTTAAAAACCGTCAACTAGTTTGAGAGGTCTTGAAAATGTGTTTTTGTGCACACTTCTTAAATGCGACCCTCTGAATGATAGATTAATCTATGAAACACTACTAAAGAGATTTCTAAACACATCTTTAGGTCATTCATCAGCTTTTTATATAATTTATCTTTTTTTTATATGATTGTAAATTGAATATATTTTAGTTTTGGGACAAAACAAGTTACTGCAAGACATCCTATTTCTGGGAACCTGTGAGCAACAATGTTTCTGACACGTTAAAGACTAAATGTAATTAATCTATAGGAAAAATAATCCCTAGAATTAATCGATAGTGAAATTAATTTGTTTGTTGTAATTTCTTCTAAACAGGATTATAAACTACTGTCACCAGGCCTTTAAAGAAACAACATTTGAAAGGCCCTGTCTAGAGTCAGTATTTAGTTTGTTTGTTCTGAGTTACTGTAGAAACACGGTGTTTCAACATGGGTCGTTCCCACTGTAGATGTAAAAGGATCATTTTTAAATAATAAAAACAAAAGGATTCTTATTTTAAAGTGATTATACATGCATGAAAACATAGTTATGAATATTCTATTTCATGTCTGCCTTATTCTGAAAATCTTACACACTGGACCTTTAATTACAAGGTGTCTTCCTGTTATCACGTTCTCCCAGTAGTCACTATTTGGTTAGTTGCCTCCAAACTACACTTTCCCCCTCTGATTTTGAATGTTTAATATTAATTTCCACATGTTCTGTCCTAACTGCCTCCTTCACCACTCATGACATCGTCCAGTATTAATTATATTAGCTCTACTTGGACTTTTTCTTGTTCCTAGTTTGAACACAAATCCTATACACTGTATATTTTCACTGAAATAACTTTCAGTTTTTGAGACAGTCACCCTCGTATATTCTTTTTTTTTTTTTCTCTGCGACTACAGTAAACTGGGAGTAAACATTGTGTTTTGTAGTTGCATTTGTGTTTGATGATTAAATATTTCTTTTAACAAAATGATATCCTTTCACCAAGAGAAGGAAAAGCCTCGCCCTAAATACAAACAGTGGCCAAGAAGCGATCCAGTCTACAAAACACATTGTTCTCCTAATTTGGCCTGTATTTTTGTGACCCACATTCAGGACCTGGTGGTGCAGTGTGGGCCAGTTAGACACTGGCCTACATTCCCCTAACTTCTCAATCAGGAATCACCGCCTGACACAGAAAACCTGAAACAAAAATCTGAATTTTGTGCTTTCACTTCTGCTCATAATTAAAAATATGTCTTGTTTATTAGAATATCTGATGTTAGTAAAAGTTTTGTGTAATATTTTCAATGGGTCTATTCGTTCAGGGAGTGTAGAGAAAGCATGAACAACACCATGACCTTAAAACCGAAGCAGCTAAATGGAATTCAGCCACCTGTGCTTTAATGCTCATGTATCAAAAGGTATTCTGTGGTCTAGGAAGGTGAGGGTGATGTGAGGAGATTGCAATGCAGCAATTCCACAACTAGATGCAGCTAAATCCTACACAGTGGTAACACACAGTAATTATGAGATGATTAAGAATCGGTCACAGCAACTCAAACAATACATTTTTTTGTATATTCAGTTGCTGTTTAAATCCACATTTAAACTGTTTATATGCTTTAATATTTTTAATATTTATATATCTTTTATATTTTTATGTGTATTGCTCGTTTTCACGAACGAAACGAAATTTCAATCCTCTGTATGTCCTGTACATATGGCAGTGTTGACAAATAAAGCTGACTTGACTTAATACTCTTGTTTAAAGGGAAACATCCAGCAATTACTGCAAAGAAAAGGAGATGGGAGCAAAAAGAAGACGAAGAAGAAGACACTTTGTCCTCCCGTCCAGCTGGTGGAGCAATAGAGTTTGTCACATGTTGAAGAAGACGAACAAGTGCGATGTCCGGCACGAACCGGGGATCAACCAATCAGCATCGCCTCCAGAAGTGCCGGGGCAAATAATATACTTTACTGCATGTTGTATTACTACTGAGGGAAACTGAATAAAAGGCAATCTCTATAAACACACTGACCCGAGGAACAGTACAGAGACAGGACCAGTCTTTCATCTGTCCCACACAGCAGGTATGAAGCTCGTCTGCCTGTAACAGTGTGAGATTAAATATCCAGAGTTTTCAGTTGACTAACTCGAGCTCGAGCGTGCGATGGAACTTTAGCCGTTAGCCACTTCGCCTGCTAACGGCTAGCTGTTGAGCGCCATTCATTTTCTAGCAAGTGTAGCATGCTAATAAAGCTAGGCCGGGAATGATAACTGTCTAAACACGAGGTTGTCGACATAGTTTTACCTTCGATATTTAATTTACCCTCAGCGCAACTCAAATTACCGCTCAGAGTGTGTGTTGTTAATGTGTTCAAGTGTCTAAACTAGCTAGCCTAAGAGTTAGCACTGTGCTAACGCTAAGCTAATTTTGACAATCACACAGCAGCCCATGCGCGCGCTGCAGGCACCCCTCTGTTTACGTCAGCTGTCAAAAGGTAACGTGGTACCTGTATGTCATTTAATCACCGGACTGTATGTGTAGTCTCTTCACAGTTTAAATGGCATGAGCACTAGACACAGTACTTTGAATGTGAGAGTTTATGGCAGTGGTCAAGTCGTATAGACTTCATATAAACATGTAAAACACGCAGTTATAAACCTTAACACTACTTCTGTAGTTCTCAGTGTTTAATATAAATAGTGTGCCTACTCTGGCACATAGTATTCATAGTGACCTTCTTCATGCTAAACACAGTAATATGGTTTTGGCTTAAATGTAGTTTTTTGAAATGGAGTAATTAAATCTACTAGAGTGAACTTTGGTCCCCTAAAGTTTGGGTTAGGCTTGTAAATAAATTCACCCATTACAGATGTGAATGCCCTCAAATTGAAGCTGAAAGTTGGCATCTTGCCCCCATAGTTATTGTTTCACGTTAAATCAAAAGAGCTAGAACTCACAACAAGGAAGGAAAACTGCCATCACTGTCCAACTTTTTACAGACTAGCTGTGTAATGTAATGTAAACACTCTTCCTCTCTCTGTGTAGAGGTATGGATGCAGAGGGCTTTGGGGAGCTGCTGCAGCAGGCAGAGCAGCTAGCTGCCGAGACAGAAGCGGTCTCTGAGCTGCCGCATGTTGAGAGGAACCTCCAGGAGATCCAGCAGGCGGGGGAGAGGCTTCGATCCCGCACCCTGACCCGCACCACACAAGATGCTGCCGACGTCAAAGCGTAAGGATTATGTGCCATGACACACGCAGTCAGAACATGTGTGCCCATATGATCCTGTATATTGCTTTATATAGACTGTAACACAAATCCATTTACTTCTGCAAGATAAATGGATGTCTGTGATTTTAGATACTCCTCACCTGACACTTTGATGTGCCCTTTTCTTCTGATAATAATACATAGTTATGTGTTTAAATTTTTTCATCAAAGAGCACCTTTTGATATTGATATTTAACAGATAATATTTAGAATCTTAAAGCAAACATGGATACTGTAATGTTTAGTTCAATTTATGGCCGAATTGATGATGAAATGTAAAATGCAACCATACATCATTAAAAGAGGCTTCTTATGTTAAGAAATATGTAAAATGAAGATGACATTTATTTTATATTTTGTTTAATTCCCTGATAAATGCCTTAACATGGAGCCTGCGATTTGTCTGAAGCCGACTTTGATCTTTTATCTTTGACCAATGGATTCTACTGTAATAGTAGCAAAGCCTCTGGTGCTCTCTAGTGGTCGTAACTGTCAGTCTTGATTACCGTTTAGTCCTTCCATTGTATTCCTTCATTCATTCATTCATTCATTTGTTCTTAACATCTTTCTGTTTTACTCTCAGGTCAATCCTCCTTGGTTCCAGAGGTTTAGACATCTTCCACATTTCTCAGCGGTTGGAAAGTCTAAGTGCTGCCACCACTTTTGAGCCCCTGGAGCCAGTCAAAGACACTGACATACAGGTATGACCTACTAGGCCATAAGTCCAGCTAACTGCTAGCTCTCCAATCGTATAATTTCACTGAAATAGACTCACTTGTGAGTGTTTTTTGTGTGAAATTTCAGTTTATGTTGTTTCAGAACAATAGAGAGTGAAGAGCCTTTGTCTAAAAAAACATCTTTTGCTGAGCTTCCATTGTTCAAACATTAGCTTCTAGAGAGATTACACTTACCAGATAACAACCAAGAATAAAATATAAGGATGGGGTGAAGGTTACCGGGATAACAGATGTAAATAAAGGTTACCTCAGAGAACAGTGTTCTCATGGAGAAACAGGCCTGCAGGTTGACCAGCAGGCTTTGTTTTTGTGGCTTGAAGTTAGTATGTGGAGGCATGTAACACAAGTAGGTTTAACACCAAAATCAAGGAGTCAAGCTGAACTGTACCTATAGAGTCGCACCAAACAGCCCCGCTCCTCATCTCAGCTTGAAGCTATTTGTTTGAGGCTACGTTAGCTGCCACTTGCATAACACACATCAACCAAACTATCGGTGGTCGAGTTGCATTGTGGGTAGAATAGAATAGAAACTTTATTGTTGATTCATTTTCCACAATCATACAGTAACAAAAATGACATACTAAAATACAACCATACCAGTGCCATGACAAGAGATAGTACAACTTCCAGTCTTCCATTTGAAACATAAAATGGGAATTACCTTCATTAATTCATCAAGTGATATTAGGAGGATCTTCATGATTCCACTTAGTTGTGATACGTCTTTTGGCAGCTGTAATGGCTAAGCTCACAAAACCTTTTATCCTTTGAGAGGGAAGCCTTAGATCGGTCAAGTCGTCCAGCATTATAATCAGAGATGTTAAAGAAATATCCTGCGACAGCACTTTTTCAAGAATACTCTCAACTTCAGCCCACCACTGTCTAAGCTTAGGACAAGACCATACCATATCTACGAGCGTGCCCGTTTCTAATTTACACTGGAGGTATAGAAGGGATAGATCTGTTTTAATGTGACTCAGTCTCTCGGGTGTAAAGTATGCCCTGTGTATAAATTTGTAATTACAAAGCTTATACTTTATTGATCTTGAGGGAACTTCTTTTTTTCACTCAGGTTTTTACATACATAGGCCCGAAATACAAACACATAAAGGGTGCCAGCTACCAGTCCACCCTCCATACTTTACCTCCACGTACTGAGCTACTGCCGCCCTGTGTAGTGTAGAGATTAAGTTTTGTGCTGCATTGATTTTAAGATGTTTTAAAAAGAAAACAAAAAAAACAGAAAAACTGTCCATTGTGAGTCTGACAATGTTATAAAAGTGCAATGCTCTACTTGTTTTTTTTTCCCTTTTTACAATACTTGATGATTTTCATATTTTTCCACAAACACAACTACAAAAATAAAAGCAATAGCAACACAAATAAACAAACAAAAACAGCACAGATATGTCTGTTGCATGTAAATCACCAGTTACAAGAGTTCAAATTTAGGAGGCTCCCTATATGTTGAGTATTCAAAAGGAAAAAGCTCTAATATAACTTTACATCAACCCTAACAAAAAGTCGTTATCTTAGTCCGCTGTAATAATATACTGCAGTGCTCTTAGGTTACTCAGGGCTATACATTAAGTTTTTTTATTTTGCACATGACATCTATAAAATATCTGTAACATTACCATCATAGACTTAGAAGCATCATAGATGCAGCTTTCCATTCCAAAAGAATTGTGGGAATTGTTGTTGGATGTATGGCCTCTACACAGCCAGGACATGACTTTAAATCACACGATAAGCTACAACAAATGGAATAAAGACGTGCTATCGATTCACCCTACTCACAAACAAGCCTCTCTGCCACACACACATCACAAAGCTGTATCGCATGAGTGCTACTGCAGTAATCGCATTTATCGCACAATTTTTCTATAGCATTACTGAAATGGTTTAAGCACTGTGGTCTTTATATTATTAACACTGTGCAGTCCTTTTACAATGCTCCAATTTGAAATAATTCAACGATGATCGGTATCCCGTCTTTACCTTTGACTTGATACACATTTCGTTTTTTTTGCTTTCTCCTCCTCCACGTACCGCCTCTCTTCCTCTGGTTCAGAGAAGTTGCTGCATTTGTCTGAGCTCATCTGTTTCTGTCTGTTAACTCATCTCTCTCCTTCTCGTCAGCCAAGTGAGGTCAAGTCAGTTTTATATATACAGCCCAATATCACAAATTTGCCCCAAGAGCCTTCACAATCTGTACAGCATACACCTTCTATCCTTCGACCCTCACAGGATAGGATCATGGCTGTGACACAATTTAAACTCCATGTCTCACTCCTTCCTTTTCTTTTTCTATATTGGCTTTCCACCTTCCATTATTTTACATTAACTTATGTCTGTCTTTCATTGTTCTTGGTCAGCCGGATGTATGCTAGCCTGGCCGGGGCTTGACTGACTGACTGACTGACTGGAAGAGCACTTAGCTTCTCTCTCTCTCTCTCTCTCTCACACACACACACACACACACACACACACACACACACACACACACACACACTCTGCTCTTGCTCTTTTCCGATTATTGGTTTCTAAGAGGACAGCGCATTACAAAGTTTCATTTCAAAATAATTCCTCTGCTGTGTCACAGAAAAAAAACACAGCTCCATTTGAACTAGCAAATTCCAGGAAGGAGATGAGGATAACAGGCAAGTCAACCGAGGAAGGAATTATTGCATTGGCATTCATTTTCTCACATATTGTATGTGAATGATTATTTAAAGAAATAGCATTGCTTGAAGAACTGATTGCAGACATTACATTGTTTAGAGGAAATCCGGGTCATAGACTAAATACATAATGTGGCTTTAACAGAACTTCCAGCATCTCCATTATGTCTGCCTCTCAGTGGTGAAATGAGCTATTTGTTGACAATATTTTGAACCTCTGCCTTTGTCAGAATGTTGCGATTCTGAAATTTGTGCTGGATTATACTGAAAGGTGTTTATAATATTTTAATATACATTTATAGAAGAACCACACTATTTAAATGATTTGCAATACCAAAAACTACACCAAGAATGCAATCAAATCAACACCTCTCTTGCATAGTGTCACCAAGTAATAAAAAAATAAAAGTTTTACAGGTAGTACTTGTACAGTGATACAGAGCATAGGTTTTTACTTTTCCAGTCACTCCGTGTAGCTGCCAAAACAGAGGTGAGTAGTCATCAAATAAGCTGGCAGCTGGCACTTTTCTTTCTTTAATCAAAATCGTGAGATCATAAACAAATGGTTGACTAATTGTGACTCTAACATAAATGGCTGTTGACAAAGAGCCAGAAAAAAATGAATCAGACACAGGACGCTCATTCAGCAAGAAATAACAAAACAACAGGAAGAACTTTCGGTTTGAAAGTAAGACTACTGAAAGGAAAGCGAGCAAAGTTCTGAACAACACAGAGCATAAAATGTAACCCACTTTTCTCCCCTCCTACAGATCTGCATTTAGCATCCTGCTGGGAGGGTTGCATTCACTGTACATTACCAAGTACACTGAGCAGAAAAGAGGTTAATTGGTTCTGAGATATTATAAGACAACAGCCAAATACAGAATTGACATACTATGTGTAGGATAAAAGGCAACAGCATCACTTTCACTAAGAACAAGCAACGTTACAGTATTTTGAACACATGTACTCTGCCTTATACGTTGCAAGATTCATTGTACTGTAAAGGCATTGGTCTAGGAGTTAAATGTCAGATATCTCACATATTTTATCATACTGATAAGTGCTACTTGGAAGGTAACCAGATAAAAACTTTTCCGGTTGTCCTTGTATTTCAAAGATGCAGCAGTACAGGTGCCTAGTGTCAGATATTTGGGCCACTAGGCTGGAAAACACAATTTTTGCCGAAGGAGTTGTTTCAGTTCACGCTTTTCTTCACAGTATCTGATCTTACAGTTTGTAATTCTGAAGCGAAAGGCTGGAAGAGTTAGAAAGTAAGCTTACCAGACCTCTGTGGCACGCTCCTCATCTCTACTTAAGACCAACAGCTAAGGCTACATAAGCCTCTAAGTTTAACACACCTAAAACTCACTGACTGAACTGTCAGCGGCCGGGTTGCATTGTGGGTAATGTAGGTGCCAGAAGGAAGAGGAGTGAATGGATTGAAGAAAGACAGAAACCATGATTCTGTTGCCTCAACAGTGACCTGTGTTTGTCCACCCTGAGACTCCTTTTAGCATTACGTTGTGCATGCTAACATGTTATTAATTTGTAGTGTTTGTTCCATCAACAGTTGATAATAATAATGAATGAATAATAATTACAGCGCTCTGCTTTGTAACAGTTCAACCAGGATCTGTATGCTGTCTTTGGTACAGCTGTCCTTTTCCGTTCTCTCTCTCTTCCTCCGTCCTGGTTCAGGGAAGTTGCTGCTTTTCCCTGAGCTCCATATGTGTCTGTGTGTACCCAGTTTAACTGGACTACAGAATGACTTGACATCAGTATGTAGCAGCTCCAGGGTTTGTCTGAGGAGAGAATCACAGATTTCTAGGTTTATGAGACATATGTAGTGATGCCTAAGATCATTCAAATAATACAAAATATGTTTTTATGTGTGGATTTTCCAGTAAATGGTGCAAGGTCATGTCATTGGGGGACTACTGGAGATTAATGCAGGACACAGTGTAAATGCCCCACACACACACACACACACACACACACACACACTGAGGGAAGTGGTGTGTGAATGATATGTCTGTATGTATGGCTAAACACCAATTAGTGAGGACCTCACTATAGAAGGCCATATAGACCCAGAGTCCTAGATCAAGGGCTTCATGGATGTGGGAGTAGCTTGCTATATGCAGACCATGTTTCTAGACTAACTTCTTCAGTTTTAACGATGGATTTGCTTTGTTAACTTTCATCCTGTTTCTTTTAGTGTATAGTTAAAATGAGAATACATTTGTCTCACCCCTTTATCAGATATTCAGATTTTTCTGCACAAATGTAGCAGAAGGATATGAGTCATTTCTATGACACTGAAACACAGTTCCTTCAGTAACATCTTAGAAAATGTCAATTATCATTACATTATGATTAAAAAATGCACATTTCATTGTTGTCACACCTAAGAAGGAAGAAGAAGGTATATTTTAAGACATGCATTAATGTATGGAGACATGTCAGTATTGGTCTTGGACCTGCCTCATAGGGTGGGGTCATGAGCATTTGGCGGTTTGGTACCTTGTTTAAGGGCACTTCTTCAGCTACCCGTCCACACACACACCTATGACCAGCCAAAATGTTGGTGCTTCATTTTACTTCATCTACAGTTGTAGTGTGATGGGATTTTTGTAAATATCATGAATGGCACAGAATTATGTTTTAATAATTAACATTACAAAGTAGTCCACATGAATTGACAACTAGTCATATGTCTTCATATTCTGATATGGTTATCTGGCTTTTTTCTCCACATCGTGACTATTATTTGTGCAGTATTCCATGTACGGTTTGGTATCATTTGGATTTGATCCAAGTTTGCTCACAGCATTTTGTTTCCAAATCCAACAATTTTCTTAACGTATCACTCTGGCTTTCAACACCCAACCCTAATGCTACCAACGCATCTCTGCATCTGAGCTGATCTGAGCTGACGTCACGTAGTATACATCTTTGAAATGAAATCCTTGTTATCTGCTCTGCCAGTTTTACATTTGCACCGTATGTTGCGTGTGTTGGTAATTGTCATGGATGACTCACTTTTTATCTAGCACTTCAGGGTTAGTCATTTTCTGTGTCATAAAATAACGTATGCGATGGTAAACAAAAGAGGATGACGAACAGAAAAATAGAGAAGGTGGGGGATCAGGGAAAGTAGATAGCAATCAAATGGAAAAAATGGACAGAATGAAACTGTAGAAGTGCAAGGCGGAGAGCAGTGCTGGTAGAAAAATGGCGACCGGCTGCAATTATTTTTTTTTCTCTGTGTCCTCGTCTCACTTTTCACTATCTTTCTGTGCCAGAGCTCTTTCTCTCTTTTTCCTCACATCACTCTCTTTCAGCTGGCCTTGCAACTCGCTCCTCTTTTCTTTTTCACTTTACCTTCTTTCCGCTCTCATTTTTTCCCTTTTTTCATCCCATTTACATCTTTTCTCTCCCTCCCTTTCTCATCCCCAACTCCTTACATACACACACATATCCCTCAGCAGTGATGGCATGCGTTCAGCGGATGCAGTCAGCTAAGCCCAGAGCATCTGCTGAGATAGACGAACACTACTGACATACAGTAGCTTCACAGGATGTGTGTGTGTGTGTGTGTGTGTGTGTCTCCATGTGCTGTGTTTGCATGCCTGTATTTGTGTCAGTCGGGATCGATTGCTGGCGTATGCATTCAGCGTTTCTCTCTGTGCTTATGAATGAGTGTGCGTGTCTAGCGTAGATTTTGGCTGCACGTGGGCGCACGCATTTTCATCCAGTCCGTGCTGGCCTGGACATACAACTGCGGCTATAATGCATGTGCCTGTACAAGTGGAGGTGTTTGTATTAACACGCCTGTGCTGTGTGCTGTGATAGTCAGCCTGCATATAGGAATGCCCACCTCCTCCCCCTCCTCTTCCCACATGTGCCTCCCAAACCCTTCATTAACTAAACATGACCCTTAAGAGCATGATTAGCCTCATTTCAAGACAGGATGTCGGAAGCCATCAACCGAGGGGGAAAAAAAATCCATTACTATAATTGCATTGAGCTGAGGGAGGGAGGAGAGAGGGAGGGGAAGAAAGGAAGAAAGGAAGGATGCATAGATGGATAAAAAAAAAAGGAAGAAAATGAGTGGGACTGAGGGAGGGAGGAGGCGGAGGGCTGCCAGAGATGCTGGGATAAAGTGAAGCAGGGAGAGAGAGGGCGAGCAAGGATGAAGGCTGAGGGAGGGGTTGTCAGCTGACAGTAGGAACTGATATTCTATATGAATCCATAGTTCCTTCTTGTGGATCCCCCCTGTGTCTGAGCGCTCAGTTGGTACGACCCTCCGACAATAAAACCACCTCCAATGAGTCTTGATGTGGCACTTCCACTCGGCACTCCGGCTCACGCACAAGAGTCACTGGCCTGCTTTTGAACGGGGAAAGGCTGCAAGGAGACCGCCATGCCGGCTCGAAAAGGGCACAGGGAACACGCCCCAGCATGGCGGCCACTGCCGCTGCCCAGGCACAGCGAAACAGAAGGATGGAGAGGCAGAGGGGCCGATTCAGGTCTCCTGGGCTGTCAAAGCCCAGATACCTGTGCACATACAAAGCAACAAAAAACTATTTTTTGACTCTTTTCTTGTCTCATCCTGTTTTTTCATCTGTCAGTCTGTCTGCCAGGCAGTCAGGCGCTCAGCATGAGTGAGTATTGCCTATACACTTGGATACACACACACACACGCACACACACACCCACTCACTCACAGACAGGCATGTGCTTTGTCTGTCACACTTTTTTGTCACCACTCTCTTTCTACATCTCTTTTCTGGTTTGCTACGTTGTCTGTGGCTGTACGGCACCCATGGAGGTGATGATGATGATGATGATTATGATGACGATTGTATAAAATGATAATGATTGGAGGTGAACATCACTGTCTCAATATATATTCACATAAATGTGTATTTATGCTGTAGTACTGTACCTATATAATTTTGCTACACAGGAAGTGAAGGCGTGAAGGGTGGGGTTTCTTGCACACACACACACAGGCGCACACACACACACAGAGGCACTGGTCGGTTCATTGTGTCATGGCAAATGAGGACAGAAAGCCTCCCACTCTTACATCAACGATGACTGGCACAGAGAGCGAGGCTCCTGGTCTTTATGTCCCCTTTAGCCGCTCTTTGACTCTGTCCTTATGTATCTCTACGCCATATCTCATAGCGCGTAATGTGCATGAAGTGAAAACGAAAGAGTGAAAAATCAGACTTGCTGATTTCCCTGAACATACTGTAAGATTGCATTCAGACGCAGACAGTCTGACTATCTTGACCAAGACTAATAAAATGAGGGCCTACGTGAGCCGGCACAGAGATTGAACACACGAGTACATGTTAACATGCGTATTGAAGACAAATGCACACTCACCATATACATTTCATTTTAAATGATCAGTTTTATGTGATTTCCTGAAATACGGTTATGTTTTCCCCTTGACTTACAGTTAAGTGTATTTTTAGAGACGCAGTCAGATGGCCATTAATGTTTTATATTATCTGTAGAAATCTTATCTCAGAAATTAGACAAACTTTCATCAGTTAAATTTCCAGTCGAAGGCAGTCCTCAGTTCTACCTTCTTCACCAAGTTTTATTTCTCAGTGCATCTCCTGTTTGTCTCTAATAGTAACAGACTATTTCCTGATTTATCCATAATTATTCAGTTCTTTTCTGTGGCTATGTTCCTGTAGAAGCTTCTGGGCTGTCTGGCCAGCAGGCTGTGGGTGTTCAGTGGGTTGCAGATCTCTGAGGATACACAATACAGGGGTGGGGCAACGGAAAACATACATTTTTAGATACACCTATTGCCCAGCACTGAATTGATCGCTGAAAGTCATAAGCGTGCATTTGCCTTCTGCTAAAATGGCTCCTATGGCCTCAGTGTGTCAGCACGGCTGTTTTTAAAATGACGCGTTTTCTCTATTTTATGTTTATTTTTTTACCGTTTGAGAATGAAGCAAGGAACTGAAGCGTCGTTAATTTGGTATGTGTCTCAGACTAAATAATATGGCAACCTTTTTAGTGCAAATCAGAATTACACGGAAACGATGTTCGAGCCTTTTCATGAACTTTGATTAAAGAATTTCATAAATCTGGTCAACGATTTACTCATTCTTCATCAAACACAATCCCTTATGAGGGGGCTATCCAAAGTTTGAAAGAGTCAAAAAAAATTAATTCTGAGTCAAACAGAGTATTTCTTTAAAAAAGTGAAGAGCGTTTGAATCGCAGACAAATGGGAATTTTGGCCACAGCTGTTGGCTAAGTTGTCAATTCACATTTGGCACAAAAAATGTTGTATAGGCAAAGTCGTTGGCAGTACAAGTGCAGCTGGCAACAGGCAACAAAATGACAGCAATGAAAAATCTTTTGTACTTCAGTCAAAGCAAAAAATGCTGAGGCAACAGCCCAGCAGAGTTATCCAGTGGCCCCATTGCTTTAGAAGAACCCCCATCCTTGTGCATCGTGTTTCTGGAAAGACATCTTATTTCAATTTACTGGAATAACAATCATCACCAATGACTAATACAGTCTGCTGTTCTCTTGTAGTAGATATATCTCATAAGCCTCTGTTACTACTATTCTTTTCTTTTTTTTCCTCTTTCCAGTGCAGCTCTCCAGTGAGCATTGACCTGAGCTCTCCTCTGGTTAGAGTGGTTAAATATAGACCTATTCTCAGCCTCTCCTGGGGAAAAAAAGTGAGATAGAGAAAGAAGGAGGGAGGGAGCGGGCCCGGGAAACCAAGGGTATGACGAATGGATGAAAAGGGGGACTGGGGACATGGTTCCCTACTTACTTGATTCAAATAAACTAATAGTATTATATATTTTTACAATACCAAGTTGGGCCTTTTAATGTTAGCCAAATAATGTGCCGTGTGACTTGAAGACATGTTTGATTTCTGCCGTGATGTCAGCAGTTTCTAAAGAAACTAAAAATGTGTTAGGAGGACACTACACTACATAAAAACTGAATCTTCACCCCACTCATTCGGTGCTACTTTGTGACCTAAATAATTACTTCTTTCTTAAATTTTAAGGCACATTATTGACCCATTTAGAGCTGTAGCAAACTGCCGTCCACTATGATGGAGCAAGATGGAGATTTTCTCCTGTATCATGGTTTACTTTCTATACTTCAATAAGAAAATACTATATAACATGAATGTAACTGCACTTGCTGCTGCTGGACATGAGAGAGATGAGATCGAATTAGTTATTTTCTATGTAAAGCCACACACCTGCGACAACACAATACACCCCTGTCCTATTTTCCACAGTAGGAGATCAGAGTTGGTTGGATTTCCTTCTGTGTGTGTCACATCTATACTACTGCACTTTGACTTCTTGTCAGATAGCACGTCTTCTTCTGTGGTCGTGTAGATGTAACGATAGACCTCTTTATCAAGGCAGCATTGAAAATACATTGCAGGCTGGCTTGTCTGTTCACAAGAAACAAGACACTGTAAATCTAGCCACCACTTCAGCACCACTCCTCACTTTATATGACACATGTTAGCTTAATAGTCTGTTCACCAGTCATGTTACTGTAGTAGCAGTTTGGTTTGAACTAAACGCATCAAATTGCAATTCAAAGTTTGCCGAGATGTTTTTCTCTCTGTAAAGCACCAGGGTTTTTAGCTCAACATCTCAACAAGCTTTGATTATTTCACCAGCTTCAGTTGGTGATCCACTTTAGTAATAGCTCTTAGTTTTATTAACATTAATATTACTATTCATACATATTTTTCATGAAGGCCAGGTTAATTGGCCCTACCAGATCATATATTGTTGTTATACTCTGTGGGCATTGTTGAAGGTTTAGTTTTTAATGCAGTAATTATCAGTTGTGTGTTGGTCCTGACATTGTTTCAAGAAGTTATTCATTCTCACAGTTAACCTTTTGTGCTTCCAATTTTTTCTCATTTGTCGGGGCAGACGAATGCAATGACAGACAAAGGTGAAGAGCTCGAACAGAAAGGGAGGGGGAGAAAATGAGACTGAAGTAGGCAGAGCAATGAGCAGGTGGGGGGATAGGGACAGAAGAGAGGAGTGATGAGAGAGGAGGGGTAGAAGGACGACGGAAGCCAAGAGCACCCACATGCCTGTAGAGCAGAATGATCTCTCACCAGGTGCTCATTCTTAAAGCTAAAATGATCCAACATATTTCAAAGGCAAAGACGCGCAGTGCAAAAAAGTCACCAATGAATTCAAATAATATTATTTTACAGCAGAAGCAACTTATGTCATGTCAGAGGTAGAAGGCCTGTGGTTATGTAAACTCTGCAGCGTGTCTTTAGCATTTCTTGCATTATAAGGAGCAGTAGTATTTTCATTTACGTCTCATTCACGTAAATTTGCACACAGCAGTTCATTCAGCTGGTATATTGACCTTTATGTCAACGAAGCGAATAAAAAAAACAAACTATAGGCTAAACGTTATAATACAAGCAAAAGCAAGTTATCATAGACAGGGAAATTTTCTTCTGTATGTCTGTTATTTCTTCAATTTTGCAACTTTTGCTAATGACATCTTCACCTGACAATACAAACCAACCTGTTCCATTAATTTTTATTGCCCTCCTGTTTTTTTTTCTTCTTTAACTCTCATTACATAATTAAAACTTTTAAAACTAAATATAATTTTATGTGTTATTTGTGGCCAAGGAGGAATAAGAGTTTGGTTGTCTGTGTGGCACAATTCTTAACTTTTTATATTTGGTTCTGAAATATTATTTAACTATAACATTATTGTAAGATAATGATAATTTAGATAATTAACCAACAAACTATTTTCTGGTTACACCTTTTACAATTTGTGGATTTGATGATTTTCTCCATTTCAGATTGTAAATGAAATACTGGAAAAAATAACCTGGCCTTTGAAATTGTGATTCCCATTTTTAACTATTTTTAAACAAAGATAATCATTATTACCCGTCCTTTAGATAAAACTAAATTAGTCATTGAGACATTAACTGGGTCTCTGCTGAATTAAGATAGCTGTTGCCGTTATATTTGACATCTTCACGATCAGTGGCAGAAAAAAAAAAAGATTAATCAATCAGTTTGTTTCAAATTTTTTAGGTCATCTTGTATTTTTTTGATATTTTGAAGCTGCTGGTGACCTACTCTTGTGTTTGCTTTAAGAGGACAGGAACAAAGTGCATACAGCATAGCCGCCATTTTGGTGTTTTCTCAAGATGTCTGTCTCATATCCACGTCCCCGTTCACCGAGTTTCCTTCTTGAGAGTGCTGTCGTGTTCTCTCCTGCGCACTCCAGTTGTTACATAAGTACCACTCACTCACTTGATAGCTCAGATCTTGTGTGTAAGATAAGTATTTTATTATCGGTCGGGTAGGGATGGGAATAATTACCATTTTCATTGAAAAGAGCCAGAAGAGAGGGGTGTATGTATGCAGGGGCAGCCATCTTGAGATGACACCAAAATGGAGGCTATGCTGACTGCTGTCTCAGAGCAAAATGGCGTGTGAAACGCATGGACACTTCTCTGGCCTGCCTATACGCCTGTGTACACCAGCGACCATAAGTTTGACTAATTCTGCCAGTGCATGTCCTATCTCCCATAGAGCACGACGGTGCACCTGCTAAATCTGTCCCCCTAGAACTCTGTGCATCCAGTTTATCTCTGCTTCATTTTGTTCGAGCTAATATCTCCTGTTCCTCTCTCTATATATCTCTCCCTCTCTATCGCTCTCTATTTGTTTGTCACACGTCTCACTCTCATCCTCTGTCTCTACCTCGTCCACAGGGCTTCTTGAAGAACGAGAGGGACAATGCCCTCCTGTCAGCCATCGAGGAGTCTCGCCGCAGGGTCAGTATCTGCCCAGTGTCTGATTGCTTCTCAGGTTGAAGAAGAGCTACAGATGAGTGACAGATTCTGAATCCTATAGTGTGTGAAACCAGTTCAAAGGCACCTCCAGATTCAGACAGGCCTACAAAACCTGCATTACTGTATTATTATTTTTTTAATTCTCTTTTAAAAGACAAGATGCAGTCATTACTCCAATCACAGACGGGAGTGGTTCTTTGTTTGCCTCATATTTAGTTTTCCAAAATCAGATGAGTTTCAGCATTGTAATGCGTATGAACATTTCACAATAAAGGAACACTTAAAAAACAATTTTTTAGTAATTTCTACTTGCTGTGATCTAAAAGTCCTTCTGGTGTGAACCTTTAGGGAATGCTTTTGAAATGGCTTCCCTGATGTGCAGCGCTAATAGGCCCTGCGTTTAATTAGCTGCCGTTCCCATTATCTCTTTCTGCTCCCTGAGAGGAAAAAGGGACTTATGTGCAAAAAAACTCAAATGCACTGAAGATTAGAAAGAAAGCGGAGTGTGAGAAATGTTCTTGCAGATTTCTATCTGCCTGCTGTACCTTTTGTTTTTATTTATTTATTCATTTATTTATTTTTTAAATGACAGATTTAGTCGTCCAGTCGAGTTGTCCAGTCCCACAGTCACCAATTGACATGAATATGTCTTTTAAAATTTAAAGCCCTCAGGCTCCGATAGAGATACTTGATAGTTACAGAAACAATACTTTGTCCGATAATTTAACATTCAAACACTGTTAATAAGAATCCCTTAAATGTATTTATAAAATTTTGGAAAAAAAAGCATATCCTGGCAGTGACCAAGTTAACCCAGTAAATGGTGGGTCTAGTTCTGCCTTTAGTCTACATTTGTATCTCCCTGAGCTGGAGATGGGAAGATTCAATTATCTCACGTTCCCATTATCTCACTTTAAGTCTCTATGGAGAGTTAAAATAGACTGCACTGTGCCCTGAGGGAGTAGTACAATCTTGACGGGGTCTGTTGCTAAATCTGGTGTAAGGGTGTGTGTCATAGGTAAGCCCAATTTACACAATGTACATCTATGTTTCTGTGTGTTGCACATGTATCTCCTAGGTTGTCTGGCTGCTAAAACCTTTTATAAATGAAGTATACAATTATATAGAATTAAAATTCTATCTACCTTGTACCTACCTTAAAGTATCATTCTTACTCTGTCATGATTCATTCGCATGTTATGCACAAACACGCAAAATGTAAGGATATAACAATGAGTATGACTGGATGCCTATTTCCCACTTTCATGTGTTTCAGACGTTCCTGTTGGCCGAAGAGTACCACCGTGAGTCCATGCTGGTCCAGTGGGAGCAGGTGAAGCAGAGAGTGTTGCACACGCTACTCGGAGCAGGAGAGGACGCACTGGACTTCAGTCAAGATGTAGAGGTACAGGACACTTAACACAGAGCTGGTTTAGCTGGAAGGACCTCTGCAATTCAAGGGGACATGGCTAAAGAAAACTCTCTCTGGTAGACACATTAGATAACATGTTTATCGAATGGGAAAGCTCATTTTTAGTTTAGCTCTCCACAGACAAGATCTGTCATAGAAAATCAATGAAGTTTCCAAAATAACATGAACCACTGTTGCTGTTTAATGTCTAATTTTTGGCTTCTTAATGTTTTGAACGATTAAAGAGATTAGAGAGGTTTCAACTTACTTAAATCAGCCTCACTTTACATCTCAATGTGTCTTAAACATAAAGGATTTAATAAATAAAAGTAAAGACCTCATTTTAGTGTCTAGCTGTGGACTGTGCAGAAAAGGTTGATATATTCATATTATAGTTTTTAAATCATTGAGCAATCTTTTTTTTTCCAATTATTTAGTCAAAAAATCTCTTTAAACTTAAAAATAAGTCTCAAGGTCTCTCAAGGGGATTTATTGATACTGTGTATTCATATCTGTCCATCTAAATTAACCAGAATAACTGTATCATCTGAGATTCATTGGTACTATTTTTATCCTCCCTGAGTTAATGACTTTCATCTTGTGTGTCATCCTATAGGAGCCTATCCCAGCATTCATGGCAAGCTTTTTGTTTCTTGCTGAATTTCCACGTGCAGTAAATTTATTAGGTAATCTGTTACCTCTCTGTTTATTGTAGCCCAGCTTTGTGAGTGAAGTGACAGCTCCTGGAAGAAGTGCGTTGGACAGCGTGGAAGTGGCCTATGGACGACAGGTGGGTTGCCAACAGCCTAATCATTTCGATGTGGATCGAAACTCTAGATAATGGCTCTCAGTTCAATTCAGTTTTAATTTACAAAATAACTTTCATCTTTGTACAGTGTCTTTTTTCTATTCTGCCACAATGGAGATTTTAGTTCTAAAATCTAATAGAGATATGTTTTCTATAATTTTTTCACATTTAAACATAAAATTAACATTTTTAAACGAATCCTTTAAATCTGTATTATAAAGAATTTTAAAGATGGAGGCAGAGTATAACATTTTACACTTGAAAAAGGAACCTGACAGACAAACTGTGTAATAGTGACAGGTTAATATATTACCCCAAACATTTCTGTGCTGCATGTCTGTGATGAGCTATTGCCCTCTGATTTACCAGTCAGCTGTAACAACATTAGAAATTACGGTAAAACAATTGTTGTGGATACTTAAATCTAAAGTTAAAATGAGTTGAACACATGCGTAAACGGTAACTCATTTGCTGTCTGTTTGTAATGTACTCTGTCTGATCGTTCAGTTAGAATGAGGTCAAAGCAAGGCAGGAAGTGGCAGATCAAAGATATTGATTGATTGGGTGGTAAAGAGGGGCGACTCTGAGAGACCGGGTAATTCTCTCACTCTCTCTCTGCATCTCTCTGATATCCCTCCTCCCTCATGATCCTGTCCGACCTTCTCTCTCTCTCTCTCTGTTTGTCTCCGATCTGCTACGTGACGCAGTATTTTAAATGTGGCTATTCCTCCGACCATGTGTCGACACATTGCGTGCGGCGTGATTTGTCTAGTTTTTGTCATCCTCTTTGATGACCTTTTGAACATTTTGATTCTTTTTTTCTTGTTTTTCGTCGTGAACCACTTCACTCGATGGTCATAGTGTTTGCTTTCTCTTTTGAAGCCGGGGATGGAGTTGTAGGCAGATTTTAATTTTCTTCAAACATCAACTTGCAAATGTAGAAATTAAACCTGAAAATTATGCGTTTAACTGTAACTTTTTTTTTATTTTATTTTTTATTTTTGACCTTCTCTAATCTTGTCACCTCCTCCTCCTTTTAGATTTACATTTTCAACGAGAAGATAGTAAATGGTCACATTCAGCCTAATCTGGGAGATTTATGTGCTTCTGTAGCAGAGAGCCTTGATGACAAGGTAAGGACATTGTCCTTTAATTATTTTTTCCTCTGCAAAAAAAATACAGTTTTTCTCCAGCTGCTATTATACATTTTGTTTTCATTGTATTGTCTTTATGTAGCTGTGGCTGTCACTCTCTCTCTTCCCACTAGAATGTATCGGACATGTGGCTGATGGTGAAACAGATGACAGATGTGTTGCTGGTTCCAGCCAAAGACACTCTCAAAAGCCGCACCTCTGTTGAAATGCAAATGGCCTTCGTACGTCAGGCGCTTAACTTCCTTGAGAACAGGTGACTGTGCTTATTTTTGTTTTTCTAAAGTACAGTAGTTTTTTTTTTTTTGATGAGATTAAGCTTTTAGTGGATCTACGTTAGCATTGGATACACACAAGTCTAAATTTAAGCTGAACTGCCTCATTATGATGGAATATATATCAATATGTATGTATGCGTCTGCTCTCTCCCAGTTATAAGAACTACACCATGGTGACGGTGTTTGGGAACCTCCATCAGGCCCAACTAGGA
The DNA here is from genome assembly GCA_036365135.1 of Miichthys miiuy. NCBI lineage: Eukaryota > Metazoa > Chordata > Actinopteri > Sciaenidae > Miichthys > Miichthys miiuy. The sequence goes on from CM071610.1 coordinate 19,967,695, forward strand.
GGAGTGCCAGGAACGTACCAACTAGTCCGCAGCTTCCTCAACATTAAACTACCAGGGCCTCTTCCTGGCATGCAGGTATTACACACATGTACAGATTTTGAATGATTTTGTAAATTTTTAATTTTTGTGAATGTTTTTGGTCAGCCTGACAATCATAAGCAACCAGATGTCAGACTGTAAAAATGCCCAAGGCTGTCAAATATCCATATCGTAATCTACATTCATATGCTAGCTCATTGATATTCATAACTAAGGACTGGTACGTGATGAGTTTATTTGAAACATTTACGTTCAGGTCAAAAACAATGAGAGCTTTCTAAGCACTGGGCTGATCGCTGTGTCAGTGTACACCGTTTTTAATACCCTGGTGACTGATCAGCTAAAAGTCAGTGAAGGTGGAAGTGTTTTGGTGACAATAGTCACGTGGATTACCGAAGTATAGTTGCTTTCATGTTCCTGCTGAATCCCCATGGAGGTCAGTAATTGGACAAATTGTGCATGCACAGCCTAAGGCGGCCTATGTGGATATAATCTTTGTTTGAAATGTATCCCGAAAAATCAAATAAAGAAATAAGTCAGGGCAATATAGTCACCACCACTGTGTTTAATGTCTGTGTGCAATAGGATGGTGAGATAGAGGGCCACCCAGTGTGGGCTGTGATCTACTACTGTCTGCGCTGTGGTGATCTGAATGCAGCCATGCAGGTTGTGAACAGAGTGCAACATCAGCTGGGAGACTTCAAAACCTGGTTTCAAGAGTACATGAACAGCCCTGACAGACGGTAAGAGCTCCTTGTCTTTGTGTATTTGAGATATAGACATAAGTCAAAGAAGGTCAAACTGTTGGGGTGTCGATTAGCTCAGTTGGTAGAGCACCCGCCCCATGTACGAAGGCTCAGCAGCGGACCTGCAGCCCCTTGCTGCATGTCATTCCCCATCTCTCTCTCCCCACATTCCTGTCACTCTTCAGCTGTCTCTATCCCAAAAAAAAAAAAAAAAAAAGAAGGTCAAACTGTATTGTAATCTCTCCTTTCATCTATTTTGCCTGTTGATTGCTGGGCTGCAGCCTTTCCCCGACTTCAGAGAACAAGCTTCGCCTCCACTACCGCAGAGTGCTGAGGAACAGCGCTGACCCCTACAAGAGAGCCGTCTACTGCCTGATCGGGAAATGTGACATCAGTGATAACCATGGAGAGGTGGCTGATAAGACTGAAGATTACCTCTGGCTAAAGGTACAGCTTACTTCATTTTGTTTTTCTCTTTGGTTTATTTTGTGACATTTAAGCGTGTGCTCACAGGGTGCACAAGCTGGTCCGTCCTCAGTCAATAATTGTCATTAAAAGCTTAGTTAGTCCCAAAGCTTCTCTGTTGGCTAACCACGCATGGGTCATTTACTGCCTTCAGTATGTTGTCTTTTTGGAAAGCGGCCCTCCTTTGAACCAAAGTTGTTGTATTTCTTTCCATTATTTTCACACGGTGTGTGCCATGTTTTGTCCTTGCAGTTGAACCAGGTGTGTTTTGATGATGACGGCAGCAGCTCTCCTCAGGACAGGCTGACCCTGCCACAGCTACAGAAACAGCTGCTGGAGGACTATGGTATGAAACTGCATTTCTGTTTCAGCTCTAGAAATGACCACAAATACCCATATTTTTATCTTTTTGTTCATAGTACTTGAGAAGCTGGTACAAAGGGGGCACGGATGTGGGCATGCCTGCTATGTGTCCTTTCCTTGGGTAACATTCAGCTCAATGCCTCATGTGCCATTCATTGTAATAGAACAACCTTCTTTGCGCTTTAAGAAATAAGTGCTTGCCTTACTTAACTGTTGGTTTGTAAAATCTTCTTGTAATGGTCCAGTGTGCAAGATTTAGGAGGATCTTTTGGCAGGAATTGAACATAAAACTCATTAGTATGTTTTCATTTGTGTGTAATCACCTGAAATTGCTTTAAAATGGGCCCTCTATATTCACACAGAGCGGGTCCTCTTCCACGGAGTCTGCCATGTTGAACCGCCATTTTTCTACAGTAGCCCTGAGCAGACAAACCAAACTCTGGCTCTAGATATGACCTTTTGCTTTTCATGTCAATTTCACAGCCCAAGTTTTTCCTACATGCTTGGGAGGAGAGAGTGAGGTGTGGGACAGTATTCATTTGGTTGCAATTTGCAACTTTACTGCTAGGTGGCACTAAAACCTACACACTGGACCTTTTTAAGTTGTTTTTGGCAGGACTTAAAGTTCCCCCAAAATTTAAAATCTCTCCACCTAATGATGTGGAATCATTGTTATGTGAGGTGACATAAGACCAGGGATTGCTGTGGCACTAGTTGGCAGCCCACTGTAACTAACGGAAACACTGAATTTTATATCAACATTGATGAAAATATTTAATGTGATGAGCCACATCATGGCTCAAAACCAGATTCTCTCTTAATCAGTATTGTGGCTAATACTTATGGATTGTATCCATTTAGAACTTTAGCATCTTTACTTTAATGTTTTTAATATTCCCAGCTGAGGTGGCAGTGTGTTTGTTTTCCCTTTTCCTATGATAGCAGTGTACATACAAAACTACAGTGTTGCTAGTAATGTATAACATTAAACTTGATCTCAAACGAGGCTGTGTAGGTGTATGCACACACACTCAACCACAAATCTCACTTTGCAGATACGGATAAGCCACTTTTTCGAAAATATGAATGTGAACTGGAAGTTGAATAACAAAATGAACAAAATATTGGAATCTGAAATAAGTTTTCTTGACCGTAAATTCTCATTTTCTATAAATGATAACGACAGCGTGCCTCGACAGAGAATCACATGATTCTCCCGGACAATTTAGGCAATGAATTTTTCAGCTTATCGTATTTCTTCATTCAGTTTGATAAAGTGAACAGCTCCAAACACTACAGTACCCATGAAACTCAGTAACTCTTGCTCTAGACAACGAGCCAGCCAGCAGTGTGACTCAGAGCAGTAGAAAATTCAGAACGATTTGTCATAGTAGGCAGGAACAAAAGTTCATGAGTTTGTTGAAAACTGAGCCAGAATCTGTTTTGGAATTGATTTTTTAACAGTCAAATGTAGAAGTAGAAATAGAAACACAGTATCTCATTTTTTGTACTTATGATTCAGCCTGGAGAGTTTCATTGCTTGAAAGTGCTACAACTGCCTGTCACCTGCTGCCTGTGCAGGTCTTATCAAATGCCTTTAGTACAGTTAAAAGAAACCGCTGCAGCTTAAACTCTGAGAACAGAGAGTGCATGAAAACATTAAGAGTTTGGCATGTTTGAAACAAACTGGGTCGTCCAAGGTGCTGTCCAACCACGCCTCCTCCTGGCTGCATCACACTGCTTCCCTAATCTCTCTTCAAGAATTCAGTGTCCTTGATGTCTCAACACAATGAATAGTACAAGAGGGGGATGGAGCACACTCAAAGGTATTTCTGGAGTTGTACACATAAAAAGTGACGGATGGTATTTCTGAGAACTGAAAAGTTCAAATCCTAGATCCATTGTTCAGTCACTGTGGGAGTGCGTGTTAGATTCCTTCCTTCTTGTTGGAGCTCTCTAAATGACAGACAATGCAAGCATTTCAAAATAAAACAACCACATGCCCCCTGATGCTCAAAAAAGAGGAGCATAAGGGTGTTAGGCCTTAACACCCACAGATTGAGAAAGCACAGTTCTCTCCCCTGGGTACTGCCTTCTCCACAGGCCGATCCTGCTCCGTTCAGATAAGACTACACTCTTTTCCTCTCTCGGTAGCCCTCACCCTCTCCTGTTTCCCCTCTCCCACTCCCTCAGCTCTGTGGGAAGTACAGCCTGAAGCCTCATTCTGTTTTCTCTGCGCTGCTCGGCTCTCTCGGTCGTCTGGCACCGTGTTCCTTGTTGTCCTCCATCTTGCTTCACAGCGGGACATAAAGCCCAAAGCCTCTCTACATTTCTCTCACATAACTGCCAGCGCTCCACCAGCCTCGTCTGTTCTCCTTCGTTCACTGCATCTCTGTCCTCTCCCGTTATGCTTTATCCCTCTTTCTCCTTCCACCTGCTCTGCTGTTTTCCCTCTCTCCTCCCACTGGTTTCCCTCTTTCACATGTTTTCTCCTCGCATGTGCATTTGTTCTTTCTCGTTTCTTGTTTGCACACTGTGCTGCAGCCCACGCCTCCCCTCCCCTCACTCCCACACTCTTATCTCTCCTCCTTCATCCTTTTTCTTCTCTTCATCGCTCGCTCCCTCTCTCTTCATCTCTCATGCGCTTTCGCTTTTTGAACTAAAGTGCTGTAAGGCTGAGATAAGGCTATAAAATGGCTGACATGGTCCACCCTGTTCTACTCCTCAAACTTTCAGCCAGCAAGAGGATTAAGGACTGTAATTAAAAAGTAAACTTGATGACTAAGTACCTGCACTCGACAAAATGTTTTCAAATCCTTACATGTTAGTTGCCATAGCAACTGTCAAACGCTGACGTGCGATGTATAGTCCCAGAGTTAAACTTACCGTTTGCTGTTTGATAAATTAAAATACATGAAATAATGAGATCAGAGGAGTTTCTATAGTAACTGCCAGGTAGTCACAGACACTGAAACACCCACACAGGTGATTTCAGTTATTTTCCTTAATTAGGCCTCTTCTCAGGTTTGTGTTGTGCTCGGTTAATAGCTTCGTCCTCTCTCCTTTCAACTTTGTTTGTGACAAATTACACATTACCCATTTGTATTAGCTGACAGCTGTATCAATATGACACTGATACCACAATTAACAAAATAACCTGTTTGTTTTTTACTGTTGTAGAATATTTTGTGGGAGTTTACGAACGTTAGTACAGTGTCTTAGTTTGTCGTCAGTGTAAGAACTGAAGAATCCTGCTGCCATGAAATTTGTTGATCATCAACTCATGCAGCGTGTTTAATGTTGTTACCATATTGTTCTTCACCTGTTTGTTTCCATAGAGATGTACCTCTCCACTGTCATTATTATAAAAAATAAATTGGTCATCATCAAACATTTTGGGAAAGTATTGAATATTTACAGAAGTGAATATCAAATGTGTTGCACGATTAAAGTAGTATTAAAGTTTAACACTGATCAAAGCTTACATGCAGAAATTTAATTTTTGTCTCTAGTTATTTTTTCCCCTGTGACAAGTTAAATGTTTGCACTCGGTAGTCAAATACGACCAAGATAACATCAGATAATATCAGAGTCAGAAGTGAAATGTGTGGGAAGATCTAACATTTGAGTTGTAACCTCTTTCTTCTTGAAATTACATGCAGGTTTAACTAATCTAAAAAAGTATTTATGGTCCCTCTCTGTCGTCTTCTTTCCAACAGGCGAGTCCCATTTCTCCGCGAGCCAGCAGCCATTCCTGTATTTCCAGGTGTTGTTCCTGACGGCACAGTTTGAGGCGGCGGTGGCATTCTTGTTTCGCGTTGAGAGACTTCGGAGTCACGCTGTGCACGTGGCGTTGGTCCTGTACGAGCTACGGCTGTTGCTGAAGTCATCTGGCCAAAGCGCTCAGCTGTGTGAGTGTAATAATCACCTTTTATTTTGTAGGTGTAAGTGCAGACATTTGGTAATAAGGTTTAGTTAAACAAAATGTGTTTTAAATGTTGTCTGTAGTGAGTCAGGAGCCTGGTGACCCTCCCATGGTACGCCGCCTGAACTTTATCCGCCTGCTCATGCTCTACACTCGCAAGTTTGAGTCTACTGATCCACGTGAAGCCCTGCAGTACTTCTACTTCTTACGGTAAGTAAGAGAGGACGATGAAATATTCGGACTCATGTTCAAACGTTGCCTGTATCTAGTGACGTTCACCACATGCACGTGTTTCTAATTCGTACTGAACGTGTCGTTCTGCAGCAATGAGAAAGACAGCCAGGGAGAAAACATGTTCATGCGCTGTGTCAGTGAACTTGTCATTGAGAGTCGAGAGGTGAGTGATCCTACACAGTTTATCAATAACTTGAATAAGGATTTCATTTGGTTGTATCACATCTGTCGTCACCTTTTGCAAACACATACAGTAAAAACACCAATTCAAAATCTGTTATAACCTCCCCTTTAAATATTTTTAATGGACATAGATCTGTTTTACCTGAAGTAGCCACGTCATACACCGGCTTTTTTTCTTTTTCTTTTTTTTTTTGCACATAACAGACTTTGGCTTTCGACTCTCTTTTCTTTTGGTAAACGGTTTAAACCTTTACCAGGTTTGGAACACAATTTATTTCATTATAATCCAAAAGAAACCGAACAAGCTTCATAATGATTCATTTATTTCAGGGCTTTGTTTGCATTTTCCTATATAATACAAGTGTACCTATTTCTCTGCATACTTTACATGTTTTTGATATTTTTGACATTGTCTTTTTTTACAGTTTGACATGCTGTTGGGGAGATTAGAGAAGGACGGCAGTAGGAAGGTAAGAAGATTTAGTCTTTGATCTCTCCTCGTCTGTGGTTGTTATATCTCTATTACATGCTTTTGCCTCTCATCTGCTCTCTTCTTTCTTTGCTTCACATTTTTCTCCTGTCACTCTTTGTCTCTGCTCTATGTGGGGGTTTCAATCAGTCAGACAAGGACAGAAACCTTCCTTCAACGTGTCTCATACATGTTTTGACATTGTTCCACTGTCATGCATCAAAGAGCTCCCCACAAAGCCTCATTGTAGCCTTTGCTTCCAAAGTTTTTTGACATTTCACTGTGCCTGCAGCACTCTGCAGGATGTGATGTTTGAGCGTGTTTTATTCCCCACAAATTCACATCGCTGTGCGTTTCAATCCTCCTACATGACGGTGTGTTAACGGTGTGAATTTGTCTCCTACATACTGTCCAATCGAGGCTTACACTACGGTATTTTAACTACTGCGCTAATGACATCACAGTCCTGTGGATACACAGACTTACAGTAAATGATTGTAAGATTGTCATGTACAACACTACAGGAGTGCTTTTCAGGGAAATATACTGTGCGTGAGACCTTTTCATATGCAGAGAAATGACTGGTCTTAAAGACTTTGATATTAGAATATCGATACTAAAAGTCTCTGTGCTGTGATTAGGTAAGAATTTTTAGTAGAGCATGAAGCATATTTGGAAAATGATTTGATAAGGGAAATCTTTTCAATCTTTGCAATGAATCTATCATCAAGCAGGAGCAATTTAGGACAGACCCTTGGAGATTTTGATTAGTGAGGAATGGAAAACAGGAGCTACTGTATCAGACAAAAGCCACTTCAAAAAACAGGGTCCTCACTTTGCTTGACGTTGCTCAGATCTGGACAGTTAACAATCTGCAGACCTGCAGCATTGTAAGTCTCACTCTGATCCCCTCTCCTCCTCCCTCTAGCCTGGAGTCATAGATAAGTTTGCCGGAGACACCCGAGCTATCATCAGTAAGGTGGCTCTAGAGGCCGAGAACAAGGGCTTGTTTGAGGAGGCGGTCAAACTCTACGAGCTGGCCAAGGTGAGCTTACCATCCCTCATATCTTTTATTTCATTTCAGTATTTCTGCACAGTGCTGTTGTTTTTCTGCTGTTGGTTTGGAGTCTTCTCACTCTCTCTTCATCTCTGTAGAACCCCGATAAAGTGTTGGAGTTGATGAACAGGCTGTTGAGTCCAGTCATCGCCCAAATCAGCGCTCCTCAGTCCAACAAGGAGAGGCTAAAAAACACTGCAGTGGCAATTGCTGAGAGGTAACAACACACACACCACGCGTTAGTTTAAATCTAATTAAGAGCAATGTATAAATGCTTGAATGAATCCTTTTTCCTCTGCAGGTATCGCTCTCAAGGCATAGCAGGAGAGAAGTCTGTTGATAGTACTTTCTATCTGCTGTTAGACCTGACAACATTCTTTGACGAGTACCACGCAGGTCACGTCGACAGAGCCTACGACGTGAGTACAGCTCTTTGTGCTGAGTGACCCACCAGATCCAGCAAAGTTCTGTTTTGTGATATCTTGATTACTGTATCAGAGTGATGATGAGTATATAAAGCTCCTCTGTTAATGTCGTCCCTCTCTGCGTTTCTCTGTCAGGTAATGGAGCGTTTAAAGCTTCTTCCTCTCAGTCAGGACAGTGTGGAGGAGAGAGTGGCTGCTTTCAGGAACTTCAGCGATGAGGTGAGTTCAAGATCTAACCACTCGAAAAAGGACTTCAACACTTTCTCACAAGAGGCGGCGTCGTTCTTTGACTGAAAGTGTTGATTTAGTACGTTTTCTCTATGTCCCTAGGTGCGCCACAACCTGTCTGAAGTGCTGTTAGCCACCATGAACATCTTGTTCACTCAGCACAAACGTCTGAAGGGGGCAGCGGCAGGCACACCAGGACGACCACAGAGGACCATAGAGGACAGAGACATGGTGAGAGACAAACTGGAAGAGATAAATAGTCAGTTATAGCTCCGGAGATGCTGGATTTTAAGGCTGATACTGAAAAAATCTCACAATATAAACCCTAACCCAACATAATCACATATTTAAGGATCACTTCAGCTTAATATTTCAAGAATTAAAACCATAATATATACAGATGGCGGCATTTTTAAACACTGATATACTAATAAGAATGTGTGATAATAGCAGCACACGTGTGATATTACAAACACTGTAACAAATGTTAACTCTCTACATGATGCCTTCTTCTTCTCTGAACAGCAACTCCGCAGCCAGGCCAGAGCCCTCATCACCTTCGCTGGTATGATTCCCTACAACATGGCCGGAGACACCAACGCAAGATTGGTGCAGATGGAATTACTGATGAACTGAGACACCGTCAACACACACACATATACACAGTCCTATTCACACACATTCACTCGTCTACTGTTTTGTTGTGTACAGAATACATTCAGCATCATCTTTAATCCTTATTTCATCCATCTGAGTTCCTCTTCATTGTCCGTCTGTTCTTTTTGTTCCGTTTTTTTCTCCATTTTGTTGTTTCATATTTGTATCTGATTATTTGGAATAAAAAAAAATAAGTTTACTTTTCAGTTGTCTTTTCATTTTGAATCATTTTTATGTCTATTATGTTTTTGTTTTCTTCCCCCATTCAACCACAATTTTAAAATTCAACATGTTTTCTTTTTATCACTGTCGGATGCACATAGCAGTCAGTCAAACTTTTGATTTTCATAGTGGGACAGCGCTGAAGGACAACACAACAGTTCTACATCTACTATGAAAAGTCCTGTGCATTTTTTAACTAGAGGAACTATCAATTCTTATCAAACATTCCTCCAGATGCTCACGCTTGTTTTCTCAGTACAAGTTGTTGCAGTGGTGGATTTATTCATTCATTTATGAGCCCATTGGTCATTAACTCTGGATGGATGTTTTGCTTTATGTTTGCTCTGTGACCCTGAGGATTAACACCCGAGTGAGCTTTTTCTATAACATCCCATAACAAGGTGTTAAGTTTTGATAGGCACGATCACACCTTCCAGTATAGTATAAACTTAAAGATTTGAATTTTTAAAGACGCATCGTCCTCTGTAATGATAAACTACAGCTGATAAGACGACTGCGGCTGTTTTTAAAGAAGAAATGTAACGTTCACAGGGACAGTCAGCATTTTAAAGTCACTGTTCATATTGTTTTATAGAGAAGCTGCAGACACTGAGGTCAATATTTTCCTCAGTGTTGCTTGAGCTCATCTATAGGAATGAGGTGCTGATCAAATTAAATGAGGATTGTAGATATTTCGAAACCCTCTGGTTCAACATGAGTAAGTTACTGTCTACTATTCCTGATTCCTGCGTGTTGCAGGAAGACACCATGTTGTTTCCACAGGCTGTAGTGCAGTATCTGTGACACATCCTGTTGTCTGGCAGATGGTTGGCTTGAACTCAACCACAGGACTGGACCGATATTTCTGTTAGTCTCTGTATCAGAGGGGTGATTTCTGGGGTAACAAAGGCAGGAGACATTTTTAAACAAACTGCAACACATTCCTCTTGATCTTATTCGGTTTCACGATAATTTACTGCATGAAATGCGCGAGAGTTTTATGTAAAAGAAAATCAGCTTGTAGCAGCAAAAAAAAAAAAATAGCTGAGGTTTGCACGCCACCAAGCACATGCAAATCTTCAGAAACAATCACCCGTCATCCCCAGTGTTAAATTTGTGGCCCACACTCTCTGTCCTTCAGTCTGGCCCGAGAGAACACAGATGGAGGCTCATTCTGTCTTGGCTGCTCTACATAACTGTGCAGAGATGTTGAGTTCATCTACGGCCACCGACAGAGCTGAGCCAAGTACTATGGGATCCGTGCTGTTGTACTCCCACCCAATGCTCGAAGCAGAGACACACAACACTTAATAATATGCCTGCTGATCTGAAAGTCACCTGGCATATGAATTACATAAGATGCTGTATCAGGCGATAAAGCCTGCAGCCTTCCCTTACATCACCACTGAATGAGTTCCTCTTTCTGTGGTTTTTTGTCGCCCTGCCTGGTGTGTGTGTGTGTGTGTGTTTGTGTGTATGTGTTTTAATACATCCAGCAGCAGAAGACCCGCCTCTCAGGTGTGTGTGCTGCAGCTGGTGTTGTGAATCAGGCCGATGACAGACACCTCCTATTACCCGGCTATTTCACAACACCAGGGTGGCACCGCACCACTGCCAACGAGACGAAGAACCACCGTGTTCTGCCGCTAAGGAAGATGATGCAAAGCCTCTACATTAATTTGACTCAGGTTTCCAGTGGTACAACATGCACCTACTGTAAAATGAAGGTGGTACTGTAAATGGTGTATTGCTGTGTAACATTAATGTAGGTTCTGTCTGTGATTTTATGCTTTTACATCCATTCATAACTTCAATTTTAGTTTTTATTTTCTCTACTTCATGACTCATTCACATTTGCTCAAGTGTTACTGTAACACTGACACATTTTATAAACCCTTCTCTACCAATTTGTGAAATCTTGTGAAATTTCATCCTTTTTGGTCTGTTAATAAATAATATTACCAATATTTACTCTATAGATTTGTTCTTTTATTTATATATTTAAAAAAAATATATATATTTAAATAGGCATAGAAAGAAACAGAACTTTATGATCAGCAAAATTAAATTCACTGTGTAGGAGCAATGCCAAAATAAATGTGTGTTGAGGTTTCCATGGAGCGGTTAAACAGTTTGATGTGCTAATTAAATCCACTGGAGACAGTGGAGCCTTGTGTGTCTGAACAGAAACCCTCCTCACCATATGCTTTTGTTACGGACGACAGGACGATGCTGAACTCACCATAGGTGTTAAAAATCTGAAGCTGATTGGTGCTAAATGTAGAACTGCGACAATTAGTCGACTAATAGATCCCATGAGTGGTAGAAAAATCTGTTTTCAGCCTCTTAAATACGCAGATTTATATCATTGACTGCAGATCTTTGGGTGTTGCGTCAATGAAACAACACCACATTGGACTGTGAGAAACTGAGATGGACATTTTAAAGAAAATAACCATCAGCTTTTTTTTTGATCATGAAAATAATTGTTAGTTGAAACCATAACTGAATGTAACAACTGCAACATAAAGCTTGCATCCTCATCCTCAGACTGTCTGACTGCTGCAAACCTGCCTCATCAATCATGATGCCTCCTTCACCAACAACTTATTCTGGCTGTGATATATACCATCAATAACAGATGGTCTGCACCCAAATGTCTGAGAATATGGTGTCTGGCCTCCGGGTGTGCAGAATTGGCACTGTAGGAAATACAGTGACCCACTTCTGTCTTTCCCTTGAGACACTGTAGTTTCCTATCACAGACCCATCATGGCAGAGCCCCTCCTCAATGTTTTGATCTGCTGACACTCAAAAAACCTGATTTCTAAAATGTATTATTTATGTACTAAACATCTCAGATTGATTTCACAATCAAGTTGAGTATTGATTTGTACTTTGTATTGGATTGTGGTGCTATTTCAAATACTATAATTTGTTGATGGGGTAAACGTACAAACCCACTTTGTGCTGCCATATTTTTATTTTAGCCAAAACCTACAATAATGATGAAAAATATAGGTTATGTGAACTAAATCAACTCACCACTGCCATCTGTAAAATTTGTTCTGGCTAGAAATATGTCAGTGTGTTTGTCCAATAGATAATAGTTCTTGATTGTACAACCATTTGATCTCACAGTGCACACGTTTGTATCAATAAAACAGGTCTGTAAGAGCTGTGAATGAGAACGGGTTGGAGTCAGACAGTCTTTGTGCTAAGCTAAGATAACCTTTTATATGAAGGACAAGTCTGAGAGTGGTATCAATCTTCCCACCTGACTCTTGGTAAGAAATACAGTATCGTCTTATCTATCTTTGTAAGTTATTCTATCCTTCATTAAATAAAGTGCAAATCGATCAATCATGTCCACTTTAAACTTCTCACATGGTTTCATTTAAATAACCGTTTGAGGGGCAAAAGAGGTGAAATTATTCAATAAACAACAACAACAAACAAATAAAAAATGAACACAGATTTGTGAGAACCACTGTGTGTAACTCCACCTTGAGCAGCTATCACAGTAAAATGCTGCTTACACTTTGCTGCATCAGTATTATTGATTGAATAGCTATTAAATATAATAATCAGCTACAGGAACATTTTACAGGAGTACTTGTATTTTTTCTGTATTATATACATTTGTCTGGTAATACTTTTGTACTTTTAATTACAGTAAATCTGGTTCTGAATGCAGGTAGGCGTGGGAAATACAGCAATTGTGCAGTGGAAACAGCTCCTGATAAGAATATTTCACCTTGATGCCACATGGCAGATTCCTGCAATAAGAGCTCAAATCTTGTTTGATTTGGACCAGTTACTCAAAGATTGTCAGTCGACAGTCAGCATGTTTTTCCACATTTTAATGAAGCACTACAAATAGTATAAAAGTAGCACACAGTCTGTTTTAACAGGTCCGTTGTCTTTATGAATGAAAATTATATTTTATGAATCTATCTGTGAATCTGATCTTGTTTTATCTAAACACCTACGTATATATTATCTATTATATTTCATTAGCTGAAATACATCTACCGCATTTATTTTCAGTGTTTATCTTTGTTGTCTTTGTTAAATAAGTCAACAAATAAATATATTTACACATATATACTTTCTTTTTGGTTGGTTGAAATTGGTTACAGATAATAAATAATGGATGGACAAAGAAAGTTTGCTATAACAATAAAATAGACATGGGGTCTTCAACCTCCTTCAGGCCAAGGACCCCTTGGACGAGAGACAAATAGAACAGGGACCCCAACATGTAATTCATTTTTTAAAATGTTTTATATTTTAAGCCTGGCCTATAATAACTTTTATATTTACTTTATTCAGCTTTTATTTCACCTTATTAACATATTTATATGCTGGGTTATTGGCCTATATGTGTTCATTGATTGATAAAAAGTTAATGCATGATTATTATTGGTCTTTGGACATGTCCATTTATTCATCAAATTGGAGTGTGAATACTCCTCTGTTTGTAGTTTCTCAATGATCTGCTCCCTCACATTCACCATTATTTTGGTGAAAATTGTCAATTATTATGACAAAAATTGGTGGACCCCCCCGCAGTACCTCTGCAGATCCCCAAGTGGTCATGGACCCCTGGTTGAAGACCCCTGAAATAGACTAAATGTTGGAGATGTTGGAGAAATTAAAGGACATTTGCAATCCTGACAGACTGTAAACACATCATTCATCTTAATGTTGTTAACCAGCTCAAACTGTGGAATCATATATGATATCTTGCAGTGTGTTCCTGGTTTAAGAAGAGAAAATGAAAGCAAAACGCAGGAACTGTATGTTCAAATGCTAATTTATTTTTGTTGATAAAGTCGTATAGATTTTATTGTGGGGCCAGTGATTGGAGACAGTGATGATGATGATGATGATGATGATGATGATGATGATGATTCTCTTGCTAAAGTATACATCGTCTCATTCACCTGCTTAAAAAGATGTGAAAGTTATTGATTATCACCGTAAAGAAACAGATTTAAGGGTGAAGTTTAAAGGACATTGTTGTTAGAGATGTTTACCTGATAGTTGTTCCTCTGTTCAGCACTGGTACAGCCTGTTGAGCCTGATGAGGTCCTTCTGGCTCATCTCTGTGGCCAAACCAAACTCAACAGTGGAGTCAGGAATAGCCACCAAGGTGGGCTGGTTGTTTTTAGAGAAAGCGTACCTGAAACCACAAAAAGCAAAACATTAATGAGCGTTGATAAAAGGAGGTGGGAAACAGACTGAGAACAAACTGCTGTCAGGAAGTTTTGGAAAGTTTTGAAGGAGGAAAAGAATGACAAAAAATGTTTACAAACAAAAAGATAGATAGATAGATAGATAGATAGATAGATAGATAGATAGATAGATAGATAGATAGATAGATAGATAGATAGATAGATAGATAGATAGATAGATAGATAGATAGATAGATAGATAGATAGATTTTCTTAACACACTGCTGTTTGTAGTGCAACTCATGTTCTCCATAACAAAGATGGCAGCCACTGTCGTAACAGAGTGGCTTTTGTTTTACCTACTGGTGGTAATGCATGACAGAGCCGTAGTCGTAGGTGGTTTCCTGGTTCAGAGTATGGATTTTGTCAAAGTTGTGCTCCAATCCTAAGCAGGAAAACAGCATAGAGGATATCTTGCTACCACACTCAGACAAGGCATTTTCAGTCTTTGTGCTAAGCTAAACTAAAATAAACGTTGTATATAAAGAACAGATATGAGGTATTAATCTCCTCACATGACTCTTCTTATCTCTCTAGTTATTCTATCCTTCATTAAAAAAAGTGCAAATTTTGCATCTGCTCAGTTATATTACTAACCAGGGGTGACATTCTCCAGCACGACGCGGATATACTGGTCGCGGTCAGAGCGTTTCTGCTCATGGTGGAAGCCCAGTGCGTGGAGCACCTCATGCTGGACAGTGTGGTGGTAAACACAGCCTGAGCGCTGAAGGGACAGATCCTGTGCATTGCCAAGACGGCCAAGATAAGACCAGCACCTGTGACAAATCAGGACAGACGTGTTGTTTCATTTCTGAAAGTGCTAATGGCAAACAGAAGTAGGGGTGTGAGCATGTATAGGGAATTGATATTTAAAAAATAAAATATGATATTGTATAAATATTCCAGTATTCCATTTTCACTTCATGGCTCAAACTAATTGTTCTTGTAATTGTTGTAACTGTTGTTGTTGTGCATTCATGGTTACAGACTCTCTCTCCAGCTCCCTACATTTATATTTCAAGTGAAAATGCCATAAAATAAATATGAAGTTATAAAAGGTAACCTACTGTTCCTCGAACACAACCCTGTCTCCTCAAAATGGAGCTGTTTTACTCATTTGCAACATCAATTACATTTAGAAGCAAACGTAATGGAGAACAGATTTATACTGACATAATAAATAAAGTGTCGTCTGTGTGGGAAGCTGCAAAAATGTTAATACTCAATATATCAAAAGTTTTCCTCTGAACTTCACAATCTGACCAGCAATTGTGTTTTTCATTACAACATAACTGGGTTAACAGTTAAACAAGCAAATGAGGATGACATGCAAAGTGTTTTCTGTGCTTTTACCCATTTAAGGGCTGGATTTTCAGGTAGTCTTTCTGGCTGGCGCGCCTAACAAAGCGGATACAAGAGACCTCGTGGAAGGACTTCAGACCACGCTCGATGACTGACACCTCACGAGGGGCTGAAAGAAAAATCACTTTGAAACTGATGCAACACAGGGCAGTTTTTTCTTCCATTGATGAACCAACACTAGACAACAACAGAACACATGTTATTAATGTTTAATTAATCATTTGCTCAGTTAAAGGGCCGGCATTTTGAATTATGAGCTGTTGAGAGACATGTAAAAAGCTTTTA
Source organism: Miichthys miiuy (assembly GCA_036365135.1). NCBI lineage: Eukaryota > Metazoa > Chordata > Actinopteri > Sciaenidae > Miichthys > Miichthys miiuy. The sequence continues at coordinate 19,983,595 of CM071610.1, forward strand.
TGTCATCACAATTTGTTTTTTGAAAATGACATTGGATCTTTAAGAGCCACACTATGAGTTACTCACAGAACACTCTGGAAATGGTGTAATGTACGTAGACGTTCCCGTCAGCGGACTTGGGCCACTTGCAGTCACGAGACGTGCAGGGGTCAGCGTTTCTCTGAGCCTCAGATTCATAAGCAACATCGTCCTCTATGTATGGTTCATCAGGAGAACGGACTGAGGCACACGAGATGATCAATATAAGAACATTTTTCAATAATCCATGCTCTCCATCCATCAACAAGATATGATTTGTGGTTTGTGCTGAATCACAAGAAGACTGAGGTCATATCCTCTGTATAAGGGAGTATTAAATAAAGAGATTAAATTAAATAAACACATGGTGGAAGACTTTACATGTATGTATTAGGCAATGTTTATTCCAACTCCAATAAATATAAAAATAGATTTAATTTTATTCCTGTGTGCAGAATTTATACCTTCGAAAACAAATAACTGAACAAATTAAATATGAAAAAATATTTTATATCTGTACATGAATAAAAAAGACATGATGTTGTTACATGGGGGAATTAATTTCCTCATAATTTCTCAAATCATGGTCATGGTAAAAAAGCTGATAAACTTGATAAAAAATTCTTACCAACACCCCTGTTGACACTTTGGATCTGCTCTGAAGCACTCAAAGTCTCAGTGACCTTCGAGAGATTCATTCAGTTTAGTATCTGTTTACAGCTACGGTCACACAAAATAAATGACACTTTAAATGTTTTTAAACTTCACTTTTAAAATGACTTCATTGTTTTTGGCATTAAAGTCATAAAAAAAGTTCATTTTATAATATGATAACAGCACTATTATAATCATATTGTTATATATAATTTTATACTTGGATCAAAAAAGAGAGCAAACTTACAGAATCAGAGAGTTTTCAAGAAATTATACATGAAAAGAAAAAAAGAAAGAACACATTTAGAAACTAATGAACTAAATGTAGTCACACATGCAGTATTAAAGATTAAATTTAACCTGTTTGACTTTGACCACCAAAGAGATATTTCCACTTTAATTTCATTTAGTTTAACTGTTAAGAGCAAGAGAGGTGACATTATTCAATATTTCACCAAAACAACTTTGTTTATTCATCTTGTCTTTTGGTGACCTTTTGGAGGTCCCTGACTCCAAGGATGAGAACCACTGGACTAAACTAACTAAATCCACCTTGAGCAGCTATCACAGTCAAATGCTGCTCACACATTGCTGCATCAGTATTATTGATTTAACTAACTATTAAATACTATAATCAGTTGGAGGAACATTTCACAGGAAAAGAAATGACACAAGAAAAACATTTCAGTACTGACAAATGACAAAAAAGTTGTAGAACATTTGGAGCAAAACTCACCTCCTGCTCAGCCCAAGCTGAGACAGCCACCAGGACCACGAGACCCAGAATGCACTTCATTTTCATGTCAACAAATAACCTGCAGCAAGACATACAACATCCAACAACCCATCTGTGACTTCTTAATTCTGTAATTACAGATCTGTTTTTTGCCACCTTGTTCAGTGTAAAAACATTAAACATAATGAGACTTTAGAAATGATACTCACTGCTATTCCTGAGGCGAGGGAAAGGCAAGTGAGCAGTGCAACATCACGCTATAAAGCATCAACTACACCGGAAAAAAATCCTTTTAAGGATACTGTGGAAGAAACAGAGTAGAAACAGCTCATGATAAGAATATTTCACCTTGATGCCACATGGCTGATTCCTGCAATAAGAGCTCAAATCTTGTTTGATTTGGACCAGTTACTCAAAGATTGTCAGTCGCCAGTCAGCATGTTTTTCCACATTTTAATAAAGCACTACAAATAGTATAAAAGTAGCACACATGAAAAGTATATTTTATGGCTCTATCTGTGAATCTGACCCTGTTTTATCTATATATTATATATTATATTATCTATCACATTTCTTTAACTAAAATTATTATTATTATTATTGGTTGGTTGAAATTGGTTGCAGATATTGAAGAAGTCGATTGCTTTGCTTTTACGATGAACTAGACTAAATGGTGGAGCAAATTAAAGGACATCCACAATCCTGACAGACTGTAAACACATCATTCATCTCAGATGTTTGTTGTTAACCAGCTCAAACTGTGGAATGATGTTCAGATTTGTCCAGACTCCAGCTGAAGTAACCTGTCTTATTTTGTACAAACCAGTTCTGAGTTATAATTTGATTTGATATCATGAAGTGTGTTCCTGGAGGATGTGATTGGGCCAACCAGCTGCAGCCCCAAAATGTTGACTTATGTTTGATGTCTGTCCGTGTTAGAGGTGGACAAACAGAGTGAAGAAAACTCCTACAACCTCCATGGCTGTGAAGTGAAGCCATATTTATTTCTATTTTTGAAACTTGAACTTTTGAAACTTTTTTTTTAACGTAAAAAAAATCTGTGCATCACAAACATTAAGTTAAAAAAAAATATAAGGAAAATAAAAATCATGTACTAGAAGATGTAAATATATGTACAATATGTCACTTTGTCTTTGTTCTATACTGAAGCTATTTGAAGACTAACACATGCTTGTGTGTTTGTGTGTTAATAAGTTGTTGTTTTAATGTGTACAATTTAACCTTCATAGCTAAATTCAATCTGCTTTAATTTGGTGTTGTACCTAAAAAAGACAGCAGCAGTACAACTGCTTTACACTTACACATCCAATAGAACAACATTATCCCATTAAAGTTGTGTTCAAGTCCGATCTTCACAGTCATTTCCTGAGAAAAGTATCTGACTGTTTAGCAGGATGTTCTTCACCAGCTAGTCTAACTTTGTCTGTCTACTGTTAGTGCACAGCCAGTTTAACAGACTTTTTGCTGAAAACAAATGATGGCTGCTGCTGGAATACAAGTTTATAATCATGGTGAAAGTCAAATACTAAATGTTCCCTAAAACTCAATGAGTGACATGAGGCCTTAAAAAGCATCATTAGCCATCATGTCAACATCTAGCTGACATGATGGCTAAAAAAGCTCAGCCGAGTTTCAGAGTTGGGTGATAATTCTCAGTGGGTTCAGGTGACACCTTTTCACATTGGAATAAGTCATTTGATTTGTGTTAAAAAAACAACACATTCTGCAGCTTTTATATAAGGAGACGTTAGGGACATTATTCAGAATTTTTCTCTTACATACATACTCAAACACTCTCAAATAATATATTGAAATTCAGTATGTTGTAATAATGTCCCTAAAGGCCCCTCATACTTTTACACTTTACAAACAACAAACAATGCCTCAATGTTTGAAGGTTTATTGTCAATACATTGTCTTTGAATGAATTAAGGAGTGAGCAAACACTGTGGGAATTAGTTAAGCATGTTGCATGTCATGTTGTTTTCAGCACCTGTTGGAAAAACAAGACAGAAATATGTTAAAGGCAACAAAAATGTGTTCATTTTCTTATGGGTCTTTCCAAACCATACACTCACAGCAACAGAAGTAGAGCATACATTCAAATCGGATGTTTGTTTAACACTCACTGTTTAACATTTGTACAGAGTGTTCACTCTGGCAATGTCATTCTTGCTCATCTCCTTAGCTGTGCCGAAATTAACATTGGGGTTGGGGATGGGCTCCATAGTGGGCCGATCGTTCCCAGAGAAGGCATACCTGCAAGTATAAAGAGTTCAGCAGTTTAATAAGTAAAAAATAGAAACTATTGGTCTATTTTTTTAAAGAGTTACTTAATTTGCAAATAAAGGGACCCTAAGTGCCAAAAATTGCAGTTTTTCGAATGCCCACTTGAGGTTGTCAATCTCCATAAGCCCCCATATTAAAATGTCCAACTTCACAGCAGAAATAAATGTTTACAGCCTGGTACACAAAAAACAGTTTTGGTATATCTAATTCCCCTGTTCATGGCAGCTATAATGAGTCTGAATATTCATATAACTCACCCGTTTTTTTTTATTAAACGTAGTTAAGTTGTGTGTAATTTAGGATGTGGCTGCTTTAATTGACAGGTGGGTGCCATCACAGGTGACTTGTTTGAGCACACAGGCTTCATTCAGCTCACCTCAGGTCCACCCATGATCCACATCTTTGCCCGTTTTTTTATTAGCTGGGAGTTAGACAGCTTCAGGCACTGTCAAAATAATGGAAGTTGGAGTGTCAATGAAATTAATTAGAGATTGTATGGAAATTACTAAGAGAGTTGATATTTGGTATTTAATGATATTTAATGTAAAAGTTTCACAAAGATGGCTTTTATGTCGACTGTGAAGCGATTGGACAGTCATGCACCTGATTAAAGTCATGTTTATTTTTATTAAGTTGAATCTGGATTGGGTGTATGATTTCAAGTTTAAACAGTCACAGAGTTGGCATGTGCTCATACTGTTGCTGTAATAACTGTTTCATTTCTTTCTAAGTCGAGGGAAGGGTGCTCAGAAAATACTGACAAATACTAGATTTACCGCCCTACTTGAACTACTTGATACTTGTTACGCACTTACTTACTTGTTACTTGAACAAATAACTATTATATTTATGTTTATCTGAATAAAGAGATGTTAAATGTATAGTAGTCGTATCAACCTGTAGTACTGCATGACAGAGTTGTAATCATAGGGTGTTCCCTGGTTCAGAGTGTTGATCTTCTCGAAGGCGTATTCCCAACCTAAGAGAAAAAAAATCACAGCAAGGGTAAGAAAAGGCATAAAATCACAAACTTTTGATCAGTTCAGTTCATCAAGAAGTGAGTTTTGCATCAGGAATAACATTTAAAACATCCAAAAGCTGTCCAATAGCAAACCTAATAGTGATGACCTTTGAGGGGACGGATAGCCAGAAAGTCCAAAATGAAATCTTTCTTATTACCACCCACTTCTGTCTGAGCATTAACTGCTCCACAACAGAGATATAATTTACAGTTATGAGACAGGACTTGATGGTACAAATATGTCTTTTCAATAAACTATGTGAACTTACTGCTAACTGACTGTTAACAAACCTGTTAACTCTGAGCTTATTTTCCCCATTCAGTTACTATTTATTGATTTAGATAGAAAATCGAGAATAGGGAAAATAGAGCTATCAAGGCTAACTGGCATTATTGCGGCAGGCTAGTAAGTTAGCAGCTATCTTACTGGGTACAGCAGTACACTATTTAGCCCTGTGAGTGAAGACTTTCTGCTGTGTCCAGGCCTTAGGTTATATTTTGGTTACCCATAGTCCAGTATTGATTAGACAGAACAATTTTAGTTCCCAAAATTCTCATTTTCAGACCAATTAAAGATTTCAACTGTCAGTTTTAGTTTGACATACAGTGGTTTTCATAGTAAATTGAGAAGCTCAAGAATGAGGAATTACATTTAGTTTAGGCCACACTGGGATAAAAATATGTTATCTGACGATCAAGATTTTTGATTTAAGATTAAATTTGGGATTATTTTAGGATTACAATTTTGCCTTATGAACTGGAACAAAACTTTCACTACTGCAAAGATTAGCCAATTTTAATAATCGATGAATCTCAGGTGTCAGGTGTACAGACCGTCCTGGATGTTATGCCAAAGGATCTTGATGTACTTGTCCCTGTCAGAGCGGCACTGTTCGTGGTTGAAGCCCAGGGCGTGGAGCAGCTCGTGCTGGACGGTGCTGTGGTAGAGGCAGCTCTGGCGGGCCAGAGACAACGTCTGGGAATAACCACGGCGGCCGACATAGGAGTAACAACTGCAAGAAATAAGAATAATCAAAGCAGGTAGAAAAAGTTCATGGCACTGTTATTTCTAAGATGTAGAGGACTGTGAAAGTGAAAATAGTGTAAATAAATTTAATTGCACAGGTTTAAATTAATATGCTGTATATAGTTTACACACACACACACACAGTTTGTTACCCATTGTCAGACTGAATGTTCAGGTAATCTCTCTGGTTGGTGCGTTGGACGAAACGGATGCAAGTGACGTCATTGAAGGACAGCAGACCGCGCTCGATGATAGAACGCTCACGATAAGCTGAGGAGACATGTGATGCCATAACACATGATCAGTTGTTGGTCAGATATGAGAATGTTCTGGCAAAGGTTTGGCAAAAAATCTTTCTCTGGGTTTGTTTGTGCAGTTTGGCAGCAGTCTCTTTGTAGCACATACATGTCACTCTGCAGTGTTTGGCTTGACGCTAAAGCTTTTTTCAGAAAGAAAAAATTGTTATTGTAAAAAAACAGAAATTTCTGTTTTTAGTCTCTGACATCTAAACATAAGATGTAGTTTACTGACATGGCCCAGGCAAAAATCATGTTCACAGATGTGAATGTGTTAAAGTTTAATTCATGTTCCATTTACTGACTTCCTTCCTCACTCTGCAACGTATCCCGTGTTTACCCAGAAGTCAGAGCAACTAAAGGAGGCAAAGGGGATACGAGAGGCGACCAAATGAAATGTACTGTTATCTTGAAATTTTTTTTTGGATTTCTCTGGTTTAAACATTGTTTGGATAAAATAAACACACACCTCAACAAAATACTGTATATATCAAAGGTCTTTTGGTTATGACATTTGGTTATGACAAATGAGGAAGCAGGGAACTTCTGATCACTTCTCCTAAACTGTTGTTTTGCAAAGAAACAACAATACTACATTTTATCTTAATTTAATTGATCATTAATCAGATGTCAAATTTACACTTGATAATTTAACTTGAATTTTACATTAAGCACATTACATCCCATATTATGGTTCTACATTACATCAAATCTTCTGGTCGACTGTTTTACAACATTTGTAAAAAAAACAAAAAAAAAACAATGTTACTTACAGTAATCGCTGGCGATGACATACGGCACATAGACCTTTCCATCATTGGATTTGCCCCACATGCAGCCGTGGGAGGTGCAGGGATCAGCGTTTCTCTCATTTTCATTGTCATAGGCGATGTCATCCATGACGAGGGGCTCGTCCTCTCTGTGCACTGTAGGAGAGGAGATTAAAGACTCAATCAGTAATTTGATCATTTAAATGAGTTAAATTAGTTAACCTACCTTAAAAGTATATCTGTGTATTACTGTAAAGGTTTGGCATAAGAATAAAATCTGCTTCTCATCATCAGATCATAAACAAGCCTAAGTCTCTTATCAGGCTAAAAATGAAGTTTTATTTTGAGAGTGGTGCAATTAATTTGCCTTGAAATGTGAATGTACCCCTCAAATTTCATGGTAATTTACCCATTAAATTTACTAAAAGAAATACATGTACACATTAATGTACACTGTCCCATAAAGATTTATATATATAAAAAAAAAATGTAGAAGTGCATGGTGTCTTACCAACATCCTTGTTTGCCTTCCACAGAAGCTCAGAGACAGACAGTTCCTACATCAGGGAGATGATGTCACCATGATATTGGCATATTGTGGCATGCACAGTCTGCTGTCTTTACTTTCTAACTATAGCTCACTCATCCTATGTATGTCTTCACCAACATCAGGAAGATCTAATGATCTGCAACGACTGATTCTACTTACAAGTTTTTTCATAGAACAAGTTCGATTGTGTGTTAATCAATTCAATCCAAGTTCAAGGCATGACATCAGATAAGAACAGGCAAAATAAACAGTTCAATACACCGGATGTGTAATATATATAAATTAATAATATGTATGTATGTTTTCAATAGGTTTTATTATTATAGATATTATTATAAACACCTTTAATTTACGTTTTTCTTGAATGTGCCCTTAAGTGTTTTGTGCAACACATTGTCCACATTGTGCTCTAATTCATCATAAATGATTTAATCTGTTTGGGATATGCATTATTATTTATATTATTATATGGATTATTTAAATGTGTTTACAGAGGAGAGATTAAACAAAGAAGAATTAAAAGAATTAACTGAACAAGATCCCTCAGCAGTAAAACACACATTTAATCCTCATTTTAAATGTTAACTCAAAGACAGCACACGTATCCTCACCTTCTCTTCAGCCCAGGAGCGGTCAAAGACTACAAGGAGGACGAGAAGACCGAGCATCTGCTTGAAGAAAGCCATGTTAGCAGGCTGCAGATGTACAGTGTTAACACTTGCAGGCTGCTGCAGCAGCTGTTTATATCCTTCATTCTATCTATTAACTGCTTTGATTAGTGATAAGATGCACATTGCCTTGAAAACATGCTGCCCATTCCCACCGTAACTAAGCTAAATAAAATCAGCTTGTGTTAGCAAAAAGTGTTCTGGAAAAACTCCATGTGACCTTGTGAGACTTGTGGCCCTCTGGACATCTGCTTCATGTTGTATGCTGGGCGGCTACTACCAAAGCCCATTTTCTTAGTAAAAGAAAACATAATATCTCTACATTTTTATCATTTCAGCACTTAAATGAAGAGAAAAATAAATAAATGAATAAATAAAATAGTGAAAAATAAAAGCATCCAAAAGATTAGACATAGCAGGTCAGAATGTTGTCTTGATATGTCATAATTTTGACTTATTATTTTATATATATCTCAAAATTGTGCCTTAGAAAGTCACATATTTGATGTCACTAAGGTCAAAAATCTCAAAATGTCAAAAAATTGTTAATATCATTCTTACTCTTTGATCTTTTTTTTTGTTTGTTTTCCATACACAGAGTAGCCCAATGCACAGATAGTGAAATCTTAAAATGTAATGAAAATGAATGCAAATATGAAATTTGATATCCAGGTTAATCTGTAATGTTTTATATTTTTTCTAATAACATTGTCTTCTTTTCTTAACCTACCTACCTATATAATGACAAATTAAAGCAAAAACCTGAATAAATGTGTGGAGAAACATAACGAATACAGGTGACTTCACACAGGTGCACTGCATGGTACATTTTCCTGTGTGTCGCATTTATGGTGCTTCATTTACAGAATAAGGCAGAAATTGAATATAATATTCATAACTATGTTTTCATTAGTCTGTAATCAGCTAAACATAAGAATCATAATGTTTTTAGAATGAGCCTTTTATATCTACAGACGTTGCAGGTTCTCTTACCCAGAGTCCTCCATTTTCCTACAGTAGCTCAGAACACATAAACATAAACACTGACTCTAGATAAATGATGATGCTGGTGCAATATGTAAATTAAAAACAGAAGACTGAAAATGTCACTGCAGGATGTGAACAATCTGTGAACTATTACACATTGTTTAAAAAAAGAAAAAGACTGGCAGCAGCTGCTAAAAAAAAAAAGTAAAATAAAAGTAAAATATCATAATTCAAATAAAAGTCAACAACTATAAATGTGCTGTTTTTTCAGTCATGATTTTGAAGGTTTTTTCCTGACTTATGATCTAGTAATGGCTCAATGCCCTTTTACAAAACTTGTCACATTCACCCATTCATTCTTACACTAATGACACCGATACAGTCAGGGTTCAGTATTTTGTTCAAGGACACTTTGACTGGACTGAAGGAGCTGGGAATTGAACCACCAACCTTTTTCAATTCATTGGCATGTTTGTGTTTTTACTCACTGGATGAGGCTCAACATGGCAGAAAGTTTCACCAAGAGAGCAGTGCAGCTTTGTACTTTGTTTATTTAATGTATGGCTTATTAAAACATGGAGCAGAGAAATTTCATTGCAGGAAGGTCACACACACACACACACACACACACACACACACATATAGCTATGATTTTAATTTGACATCAGAGAGTATTTTGCATGGATTACTACAGACACCGTTTACACTTCAAAGACAACACACCTACTGGAATATCAAAATAAAACTTAGGAAAATACATTTTTGGGTTTCCTTGTGACCTTTTTTACCCAGTTAATTAATTTCTTTCAACAGAAGTCCATAAGGGCGGATGGCCCTCTCGACCATCTCCTGCTCTTCTTCATCTGATGTTCCTTTGGGGATGCGAACCAGCCAGTACTTGTCGCAGTTGTGTTTCTCTCTGTACTTGGGGTTGATACGATTCTGCAGAATCACTCTGTACGTCTTGCCCGTCTTCTTGGAGACGAATGATTTGGCATATAGATATGCCTCTTCGATGTAAGGAGTAGAATAAATCCCCCTGCCATAAACAGCACCTGGGCCTGGCTGTTGAAAAACAAATAAGAATTAGATTCAAATTATACTTATCACTAGAGTTTGTACATATACAATAAATCAACTCAGACCTAAGACTTTTATGATGTTTGCAAATAATTGTGAGGGGCTCCACAAAGAGATTCCATTCACCTCCATTGTAAAGGGGTGTGGCCTATTGGGCACATGAATCTAAATTATGTTATATTTATGTGTATATATATATACATATATGGTGTATATATATATGGTGGTAACATTTACCACTGATAATAGCTGACATATAATCAAACCTCGTAGAATCCAGAAATGATGCCGTCAGCCCCGGCCTTTGATGTCCCATGGTAGGACACAGGCCACTCTCCTGCCACTGACTGTGTGCTACGGTATTGGGTCCCTAGCCAGGTGGTTTCATCGTATTTACCCAGGACCTGTGATGAAACATTTAAAACATTTACATGACATTAGAAGTTTTTGTTGATCTCTTGTTTTTTCATCATTTTAAAGACTGGCTGACACATTTGATGAAGGTTTACAGTGAACCCTGTGTGGGTGTAAAGTCCACAAGATTTACAAAGGAAAATAAAAAAAAAAAGTAAAACTGACCCTCAATATCTTCAACAACAGCAGGACAGATGTGTTAGAGCAAAACATATCAGGCATAACTTTAAAGCTGCACTGACCAAAATTTCAAATGAATAGTGTCTCAGGTGAGTGTGTGAAATGTGAAATTGGTCTCTGGTAGTTTCCAGCTGAATTTAGAGCAGAACCATAAGTTAGTCTTAAGATCATTTCTGATGGTGTTTTCACAGTGTTCTTATTTAATTGAGCATACAGTATATGTGATCCACCAACTAGCAATTGTTATAGTAAGAAATCCAAGAGGAAGTCTTTTCCACCCACCTTAGCTATTAAGACCAAAACTGTTTTTTGTACCAGGCTGTAAACATGTTTATTTCTGCTGTGAAGTTGGACATTGGAGGAACTGCAGTTTTTGGAACTTCCACAAGAGGTCACTGCTTGGTTTGTAGAAGTTGTTGATAACGTGCGTTCTTGATAACAGCCAGAATTCAACAAAATTCCCAGTGATGTTTCACAAATTAGTTGGAAGGAAATCAAAAGCATACTTACCTTCAGACCAAAACGCTGCCAACCACATGGGCGTTCATACACCTCTCCACCTCTGGAATAGGTCTCTGTGTCTTGCAGATTGGTGAAATCATAGTCGAACCGCGGGTCAAAGAATTCATTTTTGTCAATGACAAGTTTCCTTGATCTTGTTGAAACATCCATCATGTGGGCTTCAGCAAAGTCTCCTGCGGCATCATCTTGTTTAGAACCTTGCAACATGTTTAGGAGGCGGCTGAAGTACAGTCCTGACACCTTGCTGTAATGTTCAAAGCACATTAATGGTCAGTCACATATAAATTCTATCTAGTCAGTTTGTTCACAACACATTCTGCGAAGAGGAAAATACATTTGCAAACTCTCTCATGATTGTTGTAGTGAAATCTGTTAAAAAAACATTTTTTTTTTCAAGGGTATCGTCTAAGCACAGAAAGTCAGAAAAAACATATGTCCAATAATTACCAGGTTTGTTCTGAATCCACCATTGTGGAGATGAAATTATTGATGGACATCCGCTGTACATGACTATCCATGCCAGCTGAATGTGGTCTTTGAACAGATGATACAGAAGCATTGCAGATTATGCCCAAAGCTTCAATTGCAACGTCTTGATCGATCATCTTTACAGTTAGTTATGAACTGCCTTCTTTGAAAGGAATGTCAGAGTCCCTGATTGAGTCGTATGGATGTCTGAGTCCCGTCTCGTTGCTTGGCCTGATATGGAAATATTACAGTCTGACTGAGGAATTAAAGCTTACACGCCTCCTCACTATCCTATCATGGCAGTGATGCAGGTCATGTGATGTTACAAAGTATTGCAACTTAAAAGCAAAAGAGGAAGTTGTACAGCACAAACAGGATGCATCTGGATGCATCTGGATGGACCGGACGGGGCGGTGTTTAGCTCAGTTGGTAGAGCAAAAAAAAAAAAAAAAAAATTACACAATGTACAACTCTGTGCTATTCGGCATGTAGACACCAAAGGAAGCAAAGAGTATAAAAGATGCCACACCTGCCTGGCGAGTTTTTTGCCCTGTCATTGAGTTCTTTACTCAACATTTCAACATGATTTACTTTTGACCTTATTTCTCTTAGTTTCTAACTTATTTTCATACATTCATCTTTTTAAAGATTTTTTTTTTGGCCTTTTCAAGCTTTATTTGACAGAGATAGCTTGAAGAGTGACATGAAATGTGGGGAGAGAGAGACAGGGAATGACATGTGGGAAAGAGCCACAGGTCGGAAACCCTGGGCTTCCGCAGCAAGGACTGAGCCTTTGTACATGGGGCGGCTGCTCTACCAACTGAGCTAAACACCGACCCACATACATTCATAATTATTAATAATCAAATAATCATTCCCTTGACGTGGAAAAAGCTTTCGATTGTGTAGAATGGCACTATCTTTTTCAGATGCTGGAGATTTTTGGCTTCAGACAGACATTTCTGAAGTGGGTGAAACTATTATACAATGCACCTGCTGTTCAAACTAATTGGTCGGCATTCTCTTATTTCAGGCTCGGCCGTGGGACCCAGCAAGGTTCATCGCTTTCTCCTCTATTATTTTGGCTAGCAATAGAACCCCTGGCTGTGGCAATTCATAAGGACCCTGATATCCCTGGTATCATGATTGGAGGCTATACATACAAACTTTTGCTTTATGCTGATAATACTCTAGTCTTCATCACAAACCCTGACAAATCCGTTCCCGCTCTACTCCAAATTATAAAGTCATTCTAAAGCTTTTCTGGCTATCGGGTGAATTGGACAAAGTCGAAGGCCCTCCCTCTGACCTCATGTTGCCCCAAATCATTTTTCCAAGCTGGCCCTTTCCAGTGGCTCTCAAGGGAATTAAATATTTAGGAATACTTTTTCCTAGACAACTTAGTGATACAGTGCAATGTAATTTGGACCCACTCCTAGAAAAAATCAACACAGATATGCAAAGGTGGTCACCACTTTACCTCTCTCTGTGGGGCAAGGTTAATGTTATTATAATAAATTATATTCTTCAATCTCTTCCCCTGGATATCCCTACCAAGTACTTCAAAAAATGTGATGTACTGTGTAAAAAGTTTTTTTGGAACAGCAAGAAGCCTAGAATGTATCTGAGAAAACTACAAAAACTGATAGAAAAATTGTGGTTTGGGTCTTCCAAATACGCTGTTTCAGTACTATGCCTTTAGCTTGAGACACCTGGCACATTGGGTGCTTCCCCCAGAAAGAGCTCCTCCATGTTACTCAATAGAACAGTCAATCTGCAAATCGTTTCCCCCATTGTTGTTCTTGTCTGTCAGAATGCCACCAAATGCTCGATCTCATCCCATCATATCACATTTACAGGAAATCTGGAGGAAAGTGCAATTTGGAAAGAGTGGGTGAATAAAGGGATTCTTACTCTGAGTCATTTATATGAAGGAGGCATATTTAAGTCTTTTGGCAACCTGGTTGATCTGGCTAATAATCAGTTTTGGAGGTATCTTCAATTAAGACATCTCCTGGTTAGCATCTTTGGCTCACCACAAGCCTCTCCCCAGGGCCTGGACCTTTTAAATTCAGTTTTACACATTGCAGAGGCAGGACATGAGGCTTCCCAGTATTATTCTATGCTTATAAACACTTCTGGCCATAATATTACCACAACTCTAAAACCAACGTGGGGAAAAGATCTGGGCATTTCTATTGGAGAACAGGACTGGGATAAAATTATTAGTATTACTAAACATGTCTCCAGAGACATCAGAATAAGATTAATAATAAAGATTAATAATTCTCCACCAATATTACTGGTACCCTAGAAGTTATTTAGACTAGGGCTGAAAGACTCCTCAGATTTCTGGAGATGTAACAGGCTGTTAGGGGACCTAGTTCATGCACTGTGGTTATGCCCAAAGGTACAGGCTTTTTGGACCAGGATTCATAAGTATACCTAAACCCTTTTAAACATTTTTGATTTCACTATAAAGGTAGGATGAAGGTGGTGAGGGCGCTTCATAAGTAATCACACAGACATTATATTATAAACACTATTCTATTATTGAAGGATTGTGATTCCTCATGTGACAATGGTACAGTGGACATTGAACAAACTTCTATCCTGAAGTCTTACTTCACATACACCAACACTGCTTTGGGTGCCCTGTTTTGTTTGTTGTTGTTGTTACTGTCAGGTCATTTGGCCCACTGCCTCTTTAATTTGTTGTATGGTTGGAAGTTATTTTTATTTGTACTGTAAAACAAAATAATAAAAAATAAGTCTAAATAATAATAATAATAATAATAATAAATCAAATAATCAGTTATAATTATATAATCAAGTTTCCTTTTGGATATTATAATCTCTGTGCATTGCCTCATTCAGATGAAGAGTCCCGTCCCGTTGTTCACCTTTTAACTGTTACTGATGATGGAAAGTCCCCTGTTTTCCACTTTAGGGCCTGATTGAGAGTCTCATACTACTTTGTGCTGGTTTTAGTGGATCAGGGATCTCAACTCACTTGACACTGTGTAAGTATCATTTAAGAGAGAAGACGAATTACACGTTTAACTTGAACAGGAAATACACACACACACACACGCACGCACGCACACACACACACACACACACACACACACACACACACACCGACTCCAGGAAGAAACAAGAGCAGGAGTGCCACCCTGCCATGCACTATCCAGCACATCTTGCAGTGGGGAAGCAGTGTCCATGTCCAAGTGGCACATCTGAGGATGTGAAGCCAACGTGGAAGTGGCCATTTGAGAAACTGCCGTTTTTGGCACTTTATTATTGTTATTTTCTTATTCTTATTTTACTGTTTTGTTAGACAGGCAGGTAGACTTTAACCCCAAACTCAACTTCAGACTTAAAGAAGCTATGTGGAAAAATTTATAGTTCATGAATGGTTCAAAAAATTAAATATGTGAAGAAGTAACAGCTACGACGTTATGTCAAAGAAGTCTATGTATTGTGTTGAGTAGTAGTAGTAAATTCTTTGAGACAACTTATTACTAGAAATTAAGTTAGCATAGCTCAAATCACTCCAAACAGACAGACCTGAAAAACAATGAATTCAGACTTTCTACAAATTGCCATCATAATGAATTATTTCAGCATCCTTTTGAGCCATTTATTGCAATTGTAAAATATATACACGGTGATCGTACCTTTGTAGTAAGTGGGTTTAGCAGCAAATAAACACAAATGATCCTGCAGTCATATTGTAACCATTTTTATAAAGACATTATAGGGCTAATTGTGTCTCTAAGGCTGCATTCAGGCGAAGAGGAGAAAGTTGTTTTTCCATTCATTTAAATGGGCTTTTAGGCTGCAGAAGTGTTGCACGAAAAGAGACCAGTCAAACCGGTCAAATCCTCCACAGTCAGCCTGAAATGTCACTCAAACCGAGGCTATCCAGTTGAACTCATGGACTAAAGTATGATACTTTGTTTATTTTATGTACCCATCTTATAATCTGTGTCTAGCTCACAATTTACGCTGCAAAATAGTGACACAAAGAAGTTAATTTGGTTTGTACTGCTTGTAAGAGCGTCCCAGCTTATGAAATTTTAATTAGACAACTTACTACTGTAAATTTCTTGTTTCAACTTGATGAAAGCTACATGTTGTGACATATTTGTTCAACAAAACATATGTGAAAATGGTTTGTTATACTGGGTGTGGTGAAAACCACGAACACTATACAAAGAGATATCCTGTTGACACGATCACAAATCCTTCCTGTTCATCCTGTTCACACTGAGTTTTAATCACTCACTCAATCAAATCAAAGAATCAGTAACTAATGGTGCACACACTGTAAGCAAGCGCACCCTTTGTCTGGCTAGTTCAGTCAAACTCCGAGTAGTACCTCAAGCCTGGGAAGTGATCTGTTTTTGTGTTTACTATGATAATACACAGTGCAGCAAAATATGGACAATGGTCTTTAAAGACATATTTTACAGAGAAACCGCCTCTGCCCAAAACAAGGTCAAATGAGACTCAAGTACCAATAAAAAAGGATGACACCCAGAATAACCAACTTATAAAAAGAGGGAGCAGACTGTGCTCGGGCCCTGATCCAGCAGAACTTTCAGAGAAGCAACAAGCAAACAAGTGGAGGACAACTCTTGCTTTAATGTCCTTTCTCAAAATAATAAACACGACAATGTTAAGGCGTGAGCACTCGTGACACTTGTGAATTGCATACTCAATGCACCCAAATCATTCCATATGTCCTGTGACAATGCCCAAAGCTTCAATTGCAACGTCTTGATCGATCATCTTTACAGTTAGTAATGAACTCACTCATATCCATATCCAGGGATTATGCAGGAATCCTGAGGTTAAATTTAATACAATTTAATACCTTTTTAATACCTTCTAAATATTTTTTAAAACCTCAACGTAACTTGCTTCTAGTCATATAGCAAAAACAGGATCGATAAATGGGAGGGCACGCGCACTGTGAGCAGTGTACTGGGCATACTAGCAGCACAGAAATTTGATATTAGTGGCTGCTCTCCCATCAAGTTGTCAGTCAACTGAACACTGCAGATAGATCCATCTACATCAGGGGTGTCAGAGGGCCAGATTTGACAATGTGAAGATGCCCGGGGGCCAAAACTAACATTTTAAAAATGAAAAAATTACCAATAAAAGTTACATACAAATGTTCTGTAACATTTTTTTTTTTCATAAAAAAAAAAAAAAAGACAATGTAACCAAATCTAAGCCAATCAGGCGTGAACAAATCTAAAAACCAGTTCTTCCTTTCTTTCACATCTGGAGTCAGATAAAAGAATAAACTGTATGGAACGCATTAAACTTGCATGAAGTTGATACAAATCTGAACCTCATGTTCATTTTAAACATGACTTATGATGAGTAATGCAAAGTCTGTTAACATTTAAGTTTAAAACATCTCTTATACTCTTGTTTTTCACAAGATCATTCAGAAAGTAATATGTTGTGTCACATCTACAGATATATAACAACAGCAGTTATGTCCTTAAAGGTTCAAATGCTTTGTTTTTGTGCAAAGCTTGTTTCAAGTTTTACTCCAGCAATCAACCATGTACAGAATTTTTCAGTATTCAGTGATTTTGTACCGTCATACTAACCGCAAACTTCTTGAGAATCATTACAAAGTTTGAGGGCGTTCAGTGCCGGAGGAGAGGGTGCGCTTGCTTACAGTGTGTGCACACATGAAGCAACAACAGGAGACTCTCTGTGTCAGACGTGTTCTCACATGTTGACTAAACTTTAATCTGACTGAGGAATGAAAGCTCCTACACCGCCTAACAGTAACATGGCAGTGATCCAGACAGGGTCAGGGTGGGTAATCGGGAGAATTCCCGGTGGGCTGCTTCACTTTCGGTTCACGTTTGGGCCAGTCAAGAAAAAAAATATTGACATTTGTCAAGTTAATCCATCTTATCTTAATGTACATTTAGGTGATGTTACAGAAAACTCACCAAGTATGCATGGGACTTAATGAACCTGCATCTGAAAAGACTGCAAGAATGCCAAATGAAAACAGAAACTACAAAACTTGTTCACTGTGTAAGTATCATTTAAGAGATAGGTAGATGGTGTTTTATTTCATAGCCAAAACTCTTCTGGGTTATACTTCACCCTGGTGGTTGAATTTAGTTAGGACACCCCTGTAATAAAGAATTACACACTCACACGCACACAGACACAAAAAAATCAACCAACTCCAAGAAGAAACAAGAGCAGGACTGCTGCACTGCCATCCAGTATCCAGCACATCATGTGGAAAAGCAGTGGCCAAGACTGGGTGGTGACCAAGTGGCACCTTAGCGGCTGTGAAGCCAATGTAGAAGTGGCCATTTTTTGGCACTTTGTCACAGAGGTTACTGCTTGGTTTGGGAGACTTCTGGAACTCCCTTCAGTAATTTCAGAGCAGAGACCATGTCTGAAAATGTACTGAAAAAGGCACATTCAAGAAAAACTTCAAAACGCATTATTGTCTTGTGATGGCTCATCACGGATGTCTGCGGTACTACAAGTGTAGGTGCACTGAAAGTTTAAATTAGTTTAATTTTGGCCGGGGCTGCACAGACTTTTATGGGCGTAATCAGTTGCCAGACAAAAGAGACCAGACAAAAACATTCACTTGGAGAGATTACAGGTTTGTTACACAATATCAATGTTTAAAGACTGTGTCAAGGCAATTCCGAAATTTCCAACATATTGGAAAATAGTTGCTGAAAACATGTGAAAAGATTTTGGACAATATATTACTGAAATGTGGAGTTAGGTTAAAACTGTTTTTCACCAGATTTCAGTCCAGGATTTTTTGGGCGGTCCTAAAATGTGGCTCGATGATGCGTCGAAGCCACCCTGAGCATAATCCCCCTGCCTCCCCAACCTACAACAGTATAAACGCCTTCAGCATGTTAACATGTGCTTTTCCATGTGCTAGTTATTATTCTTGTTTACACTCAGTTGCTAGCTAGCTCTGTCTTCGAAGTACTGCAAATGCATTTTTTCTGGATGAACAGCTTTATTTAAACTTTCGAAACACAAAGAGATGAAGAAGTGGATTTATTTAAAGAGATCTGAAGTTTACATGTGTCAGTAACTGCACCTCCCTGGGAAGGTGTTACCACCTGCTGCAGGTGCACCGTGCAAGAAACAACCGCAGAGTAACGATAGTATTCCACACAGCGCATTGTTTCACTGAGGTACATGACACATTGAGACAAAGACAGACAGAGAAACAGAGTCCCATGAGTGGGCGTGGCTTCAACATATTCAGCAGACACGCCCCCACAATCCTGGAGCTGAGAATACTGCTCGTTTTTACCCGATTTTGACACCAAATTTCATAAACGTGACAATATTTTTAATCATTCAAATTTGGCTGGCTGGTTAATAACACTTTCTTCCTTGGTATGACAAAGTCAGAGCACATATTTATACTTACTTTACATCTCTGAAACGTAGTGATCGAGTGTCAACAACCACAGCATTGTAGTTAAGGTGGCATCGTTTAGTTCATCATCCACCAACACAGTTTCCTCTAGTGCGTACAGACTTCATAATGTCAGTCTGCTGGTCACCCTACTAAATAAAAAAAACTAAAAAAACGCTGCCAACTAGCTTTGATTTTTATTCTTTTCTTTTCTACATTTTGATTTACAATTTTAATGACTCACATTTTACATTGATTTTATTTTGAACTGTTTGCCAAAAGTGTTTTAAGTTTTTTTCTTCTCTTTGAGTGAACTGAAATGTTTCTGAACAGTCAGGTTTCCATGCTGGTGGACTGAGGTCAACAGCACATGAACAATGAGCATGAACGTTTACAGTAGTGACATTAACAACATTTATTCAGACATCATTAATCATTAAGAGCAGCAAGACGGAGACAAATAAAAGTACAATCAGGTGCAGAAAAACTTCAGCAACTTTTGAATATTTTCATCATTTAAAACAATACTCTGCTTCAGTAAGTACTTCACTGATAAAAACTGGCTCTGTAACTGGATTACTATGAGAGTGTCTGAAGACAGAAACCTGCTGAGTCCAGTTTACTGCAGAGACCATCAGATCCAGGTCTTTAGGTGGATCTGGATCAGAAGGACAGGTTGATCAGTGGAGCGTTGTTCTCTCTTTTGTCTTCTGGGCTCCACTTGATTAGCGGAGAGCTCAGGTCGATCAGCTGCTGAAACAAACAAACAGCTTTTATTTAAAGCTTTACATCCTCTAGATGTGTTTCCAGACTTTGTCAACATATATAACCAGGTGAGGTGTCAACTACCTGATTTGTGGTGCAGGTCTTGTTGCTGGTCCGGATAAGGTTGGGGGTGTTGGTCAAGTCTATGAGCAGTTTCTCTTGAGGCTGCAGAGACGGAGCTGGAAGATCCAACAGGAGAACCTGAAGAGAGAATCCGAGTGATGAACAGACCTGAACACACTTTTAAAAATAAATCCAGCCTACAGGACAGACACACAAGCTTAGCCACTGAGGACACACTGCTCATGAGAGGAGACGGTCACGGGTAATTGGCCCTGCTGCCAAGCAGGATCACAGCAGCTCGATGTGGGACCAAAAACTGTGACAAGCGAACATTCTGAGAAGACCAAAAGACTGACAAGACCACAAACTCCTTAGCTTCAAACAAAAGCTAACACCTTAACGTTCATTAGCCGCCCTAACAATACCAAAACCTGAGCTATGAAAGGACCCCCTTTATGTCATTCATGATTAGTATTATTATTTTCTGGAAACTGTTTTTGTCCGTTTTTAGTTCACCTGTTAGAAATATCTGACAAATCTATGAACAGTTGTGGGCATGTGTGTGACCTCTGACCTCCTGTGTCTTAGTGTTGCTCTCCTCAATGGTTTCTAGTTCAATCAGGTTTCTGCTGGGCTCCGGTTCGCTTTGACTCGGTGCACCAGGATCAGTGCTCTCTGACTGGTCAGGCTGTGGAGGACTGGAGGGCAGGGCAGCAGGGGGCTCCTCCTCCTCCAGGCAGAAGGGCTGGATGTCAGGGGCATCAACAGGCTCCACTTCCTGTGTGTTTGCAGGGGCGGGGCTACACAGAAACAACACCAGAGTGATAAACAACAAAGTCATAGTAATAAACAAGATCTAGCGCAGTAGGACCGCCTCAGGTGAGAGTAGCTTTCCTATTGGTTGATAGCAGTTCAAAGCATTTCACCTGCAGCTTCTCTGTCTCATAGCTGAAGCCAGGTCAGAGCCAGATGTGGGTGGCAGTCTTGTGAGCCGGGTCTGGTTAGTGGGTGTTGCGACAGGGATGGCGGACATCCTGCGCTTCACCGGTGTAGGGAGGGCGGAGGGACGCCGAGGTTTCATCTGTAGTGACCTGCAGCTGCCAGCAGAGGGCGTCAACGGACCAGCAGAAGGCTTCTGAGAGCGACTACAGGAAAGGAAGGCTTTTAATTATGACTTCACTGATCTGTTAGACAGGCAGGTGGACTCAAACTCAACTTCAGACTTAAAGCTATGTGGAAGAATTAATAGATCTTGAATGGTTCAAAAAATTTATGTGAGATTAATGTGAATATGTGAAGAAGTCCTGAAAGGAAATTGTAAAGAATGTTGGGAAATATTTTATTCATATTCTACCTTTTGGTATATTGGTGCAAGTGGGTGAGGGTATGTGTGTGTGTGTGTGTCTGTGTAATGTTAAATACGTGTAGTCTCAAACTGTATTGTTAATGTACGTTTTCCGTTATAAGAAAATGACAAACACACTGTGGAAAATAATATGTGAAGAGGAAGTCTATGTATTGTTTTGCAGTGATATCTACTGAAATTTGCATTCTAATAGACTAGTTTGTGACCCGTACTGTCTTGTTGTACCACTCGTGCCCTATCGTAGCTGTCTGTGGGCACCGGGCTTCCATGATTCTACATATTTATACAGAGATTGGACGAAAGAGTAGACTGATGTTTTGAAATGTATGTCTGTTCCTTAAGCCAACCTTTCAGTTGTATTAGTTGTATTTGAGTGTGAAGTCATCTACCTGTCCACATTGCTTGTTGACATCAGCCTCTTTGGCTTCAACATCTTTGAGCCGTCTGGAGATGAAACACAATGACAGACAGAGTGAGAGACAGACAGATGTATCCTGAGAATGGAAGAAAAGTGGCACACTGGTGAAAATGAGCTAAGCAGCTCTATTCTTAATAATAAGTTAAACTTTTGATCCCCTGACGATATGCAGTACGGTTTGTGGTGCAGCTGATGATTCAGGATTCAGGAGCAGAGTTCATATTTTTATCTCTGGACATAATAACTGTTCTCTCAAACTCCAGGACAAAACACATGATGTACAACTCACTGATCAACAGAAACTGACAGCTCTGACATCATCATTATTTTACCGTCTCCATGGGGGACTCCTCTGACTCCTCCACTGGGTGTTGGAAGAACCAGGGCCTCAGGCTTGGATTTGGTCTTCAATCCACTCTGTGGCCGGGCTAAGGCGGCGGTGGGGATCGAGGCGGTCCTCTCCATAACTCTCTTGGCGGGCGTCTGCTGTAGGGGCGTGGCCTCAGCTCTCTTAGCGGAGTGGACCTTGTGGGTTTGACAGGTTCCACCTCAGGCAGTTTCTTGCCTTGGGTCGACAGCGAGCGGCGTCCAGTGATGGAGGACGCTGGCTCTGCGGTGGCGTAGATGGTGGAGCGGCGTGGTTTGGTTTGATTTGCTGGTCTGCTGATGCTGCTGGGGGCGGGGCCAGTGGAGCCACTTAGACTCCGGTTCAAAGAAGAGTTCAGTTTACCTGAGAGGAGACACAACAACACATGTACTGCTGCACATTCAGATTGGATGATGAGAGCAAGGCTGTTTTGCCTTGTATTTAGTTGTAGTCGGTGTTGATCTTGTTGAAGCCTTGTGTGTTATTTTATTTGACTAATCCACTACATGACCCTGACACATGCATAACTGTTAGTTGTTAAAGTGCGTTTGATGTGGGCATACTCTGTTTTGAAAGTCACACTTACTATGAACACACACGCTGGTAACTCTCAGCAGTTAGCATACCTTTAGCAGGGGACAGGGATATGCTAGAGTTGAAGCTGGACACCGATGATGAAGACGAAGACGTGTTCCTCCTGTCGGTCACCCTCTTGTTCTGAAGGGGAGCTTTCACGCCTGACAGGTTCTTCGTGACACTCTGTTGGACAAAAAATGATTTTCACACCGTGTCATTATACAGAAATATATAATCAGTGCAGATTGTGTTTAATAAAAATCTGTTTTAAATAGTTGCGCTACCTTGGTGGGCGGAGCCAGCGTGCGTTTTCCCAGTAGACTTGAGTTGAGTGAGGAGTCGCTGATGTCAGAGGCCACGCTCGCTGAATCGGAGAGCAGATCCTCAGATGACTCTGCCCTGTTGGAGGGGCGAGAGGTTGAGCTATGCCTCCAACTCCCCACTGCCTGAAACAGGAACAGATGACATCAACACATCATGCATATCTTAACACACTGGTATCCAAACTTGGAGGAGGGACCCTGTGCAGTGCAGTCACCAGTACACATATCTGTGCCCTCACGGAGAGAAACCTTAATTCAAAGGCCACTTACTGACTTTTTCTAAAGCTTTTAATTGCATCTCGGTCAAATATGCAATTCATGGATGACTGTGATGAATACCAGGACCCAAGAGCCCGTTATTCAATGAGAGTGGTATCAATCATCTTATCCGTCTGTCCACAAGATAGCTGTGCTGCATGTCATGGAGCAATCTAGGTTAAATTTGTTGCTCATTAGTCTCTGCATGTATACAGCCTTAACAGGGCGGGACATGTTTAGCTCAGCACTGCATGAAGATTGTTTGAATATCCAGATTATATTCTAACTAATGATATCAGGCAGCAGTACAGAGCAGAGAAAGAGACCAGCAACTGGCTCTGGATGAGATCACCTTCACTCTCTGATCCCATCCGTCCTGCAGTGGTGGACGGTGAACTTATTGATACTGATCTGTCTCATCTGTATTTACATGCAAGCATGAAAGAAATTCACCTTTTCTATGAGAGACGCATTATATTCTGATAAAACACAGTGTGGAAATAAGGACCTGTTCCTGTTAAGGTAGTAAAAAACAAACTTCTCTCCTACTTTGCTCGGTGGTTGCAGTCTGGTTCTGTCCACTCTGCTCTTGCTGGCTGAACAGGAAGCTGTCGGGGCAGCCGGTTTGCTTGGCAGCACGACACCTAATGTGGCTTTCCCTCGCAGCCCTGTCCTGGGCTGAGCCTTGACCCCGGCCACAGGGCTGGACGTGCTGAGTCTTTTGGATGCAGCCGGGCGGGTGAATGAATTTGTGTTAGCGGAGGCATGTCGGGTGGATGGAGCTGCGGTGGCAGGACGTGTAGATGAAGCTGCGTTGGTGCTGCTTCCTCTCAGCAGGCGGTGCTGGATGGCGGGTGGCAGCTGTTTCATGGGACTGTCCTGCACACAGAAGGTTTGGCGTTTGATGGGGCTGAGCGCATTGGCCTGACCGAGCACACCTAGTTTGGCCTCAGCATCCTGGACGAACTCCTCCCTGTCTGCATTGGTGTCTACGGTCATGTTGGTGGGATTATCGTCCTCACTGGGTGGCCGGCTCAGTTCACTACTCTGTAGCTGATCGGCTAGTTTGTGGGCTTCCTGACACACAGCCTCTAGCTGATCTCCAGTCAGTGGACTCCAGCTCATGCGCACGCCACCACCGCTGTCCTCAAGATGAGATACCACGTGAACAGAGACACATCTCTCCTTATGGGTGACCGGACCCACGAACACCTCATCTTCATCTTCATCACCTTTGGAGCTGCAGAGCAGAGGGAGACGTCACTGACATGACAGATGAGAGGAACACAAACAGCTCACAGCAGTGATGTGTGAAGGATGAAAAAACAGCCAAAACTGACTGAGCTCATTCTTTATAGTTCTTAATTCTTTCAGTTTTAATATGTAATAAATGAATTAATAACATGTTTTTTAATGACTGATAAGCCAAACAAAACATGAGACAAGTCATGAAGGCTTACATTGGTTGTAATACCAGTATTTCACCACTAGACATCACCATTGGCTGTTCAAACCAACAAACTGCTGTGCATCGCGATGGTAACTTACCTGAAAGAATACATCTGGTGCAGGCTACATCTATTATTTATTTACTGATTCTGGCACTAAATATTAAATAACAATTAAACCCACAGACAAAATGTTTAACCGGAAATTTAACACTTGGTTTTCCAAGATCACTCTGGAGCGGCCTCAACACCATCTGAAATATAATCCAAAGTTTTTCCAGCTGTGAGCAGCTCCTTCCTTTTCATTGTGAGATAGTGGAAGATGAAACCTGTTACTAAGTAACCGGGGAAAACACAATATTTGCATAATATACATATGCTATCTATCTACATTTTCATCAAAATGTATTTTCGTTACTTGAAAGATGTCTACTGTTTGTTTGAAGTGATAAAATGTTTGCAGAATCCAGTTAAATCCAGTATTTTCACAGCTCAGTCTGCTCTAGGTAGCAAACTGAAGAAGAGGGGCAGAGTGGTGCAAAACCGTCTGGAAATTTTAAAAGATACCTTTGGAGATACAACCTGCTGATTAAGTTAAAAACAAAAGTTTATTTTTCTATGACACTGTGGTGGCATCTGCATTATTCATTATTCATTGCAGGGAAGCACGGAGAGAGACAGGAAAAGACTCAACAGACTGGTCAAGAGGGCCAACTCTGTCCTGTACCGTCCACTAAACTCCACAGAAGAAGGGGGGAGAGGAGGATGTTAAGCAAAGCTGACATCCATCATGAACAACTCCTCTCACCCCCTGCATGAGACTGTGGGGGTTTTAAGCAGCTCCTTCAGAAACAGACTGCTACTCCCACCATGTAAGAAGAACTACCACAGGTCCTGTCAGACTCTTTAGCACCAGCATGACTTCATGTAGCACTGTTAAACTCAACAGTACTCAATTACTGTGCTAATTATATTTATTGTTATATATGTGCATGATGCAAATGATTCAACATGCATGTCCGTATACTTGAAAAAGGTGTATATAGTGTATATAACTTCTTATTTTATTTTTTCTATTTAGAGTACCTCCTAGATTTTTTCCATATATTTCTTATTTATTAGTAATTTCTTATCAACTTTGTGTATGTGAGCTGCTGTGACAAGTGAATTTTCCCGGTGTGGGATCGTTAAAGTCTATCATATCTTATGTTAAGAATATTTTCAGTCCTTTACCTTGTTCTTTGAAACTAACACATTTCTATGGATAAGCCCAACTGTACGTGACAGCACAGTACACCACAGATCATCTGTTTGGGGCTCACCATGTCATACATGACACCTTGTACTATATCTGTGTGTCTACATGAAACTATTGTTTATGTACACTTACACACGTTACCATATCATGCATGTCACTACTCTCACCACCCACCAGTCTTTTATATTGCCCGTTTTATTCCATTCAAATACTTCAGTATCTGTTTATATAGGAGAGGTGGCTGCAACTGCACATCATTGTGTTGTCTTGTGACAGTAAGACTGAATTTTAAATTTTGGCAGCTGGACAAGAGAGGACTTTGAAAATGGAGGCAGACATGTCCCTCCCATTCTCTGGAAGAAATGATGGATTATAAACCTTACATGACAGCACCCTGGCATTAAAAAGTCGGGATCAGTGTGAGGACTGGTGCTTCTGGATGTACTAGAAACCGTCGTGTGTTTCCTACCTGGCAGGTGACAGAGAAACGTCGAAGTCAAACTTCTCGTCGGGCAGAAATAACAGATCTGTCCACACAAACACAAACATCGACAATCAAACACAGGAACGTGGCGTTAACTTTGTATAAACGCTGACTCAGGGTCAGTGAGTGTTGACCTACCGCTGTTAGCTCGACAGTCCATCCCGCTGTTGGTTCGTCTCTGTGGGAATCAGACCTGCAGCGTTACATTCAGCTCTGACATTAAACTATAACGACAATATTTTACACGAAGAGTCTGACAAACAGCACAGAGGGCGACTTTAAACATGACCTTTGATCCACATGCTAACTTTATCGTTAGCCTGCTAGTCCGTTAGGTCACCAGCTAGCTTAAATCAAACGTTAATGAGCTTTAAAACATGACGTTTGGTTCATTGAGCGGCTCGCGGGGCTTCCACAGAGTCACTCTTTAATTAAAGTAAAAACTACAAACCTCCAATTCCTCTGAAAACTCACTAATCTTCTTTTCTGCTCCGCATTCAAACTGCGACGACAGAAAATATAACCACACAAACAATTCAAATCTCCTGCGCTGCCTCTCACGTGACTCAGACGCACTCAGCCATTGGTTGGAAGCGTTTGACGGAGGCGTGAGCAGACTTTCGGGGACTGTAGTCCATTGAGGGAAAACTGCTTCCGGTTTTGTTTTCCGTTTGGAATCAATGACGCTCCATTTTAAACCGGATTTAAAGGTTTAATACCAACAAAATAATTTAAAATTTCCCTTTGCGTTGTCGGAGAACACATAATATATAAAATAACAATAACCAAACTACAAATAAATGAATCTATAATTCTTTTATAGTAACATCTCACTGATTTGTAGTCATAAAAAAAACGTTTATGTAAGGCTGTTTAGCAAGTGAAGTAAATTAATCATTAGAGATATTCATGAAGCGTTACACTGTGCAGAGAAAGAAGAAAGGAAGTAATAGAAGTACAAAAAGGAACAGTGATTAAACATTTCTACAGAATACTGAGAACAGTATTGTTGGATTATTTAGGTATTTAATTATTTTGATATTTAAAAAAAAAAACTTTATTTTTTTCATTTCATAACACAAACATGAGGTCATTCAGTCACACTGAGTAATACACATAGGAATATTAGTCACAGGATGATACACTTTTTTTACATTCACAGTTGTCTTTACTACAATTTCAGCTGTCACATTCTGCATCAGCTAAATATGTAACCCATTCAGCCCAGTATTCTTTTCCCTTTTCCTTCTGTAATCTCAAACTAAATTATATTTTCCATTGGTTCAAGGTGGGAGGTTCTCTAAGAAGTCAGCATCTACAGTAATTATTGCCTTTTTACTTGCTGTTTAAGAATTTTTAATAAATATTTGTCCCTATTATCCAGATCCCTTGATATATTCCCTAAGTAGAATGAAAGACAACATCAAATCTCAAAATCCTCTTTGTGGCACTTGAATCAGAAAGAATCAGAGGTCTTAATTGTGCTGCTACATAGAAATCCCTCAAACACGGTAAGGCCATCTCTCCCTCCCCCCTCACCAACTGCATTATTTTGACATTTTTATAGTTAAAATTAGTTCATATTTTTTATTTTTGTATGTATAGATGTGTTAAAGATCTAGTGTGTAGGATTTTGTGCCATGTGACGGTGACGTTTGCTGACGTTTGTCTCCCTTGCTCTTGGCAACATGGCGGACCATTCGGTAAGGTAACAAAAACATGATTATTTTTTCCAGGTGATAACACAGTAATGAAAACATAGTAATGAATTACTATTATGTACAATGTCTGCCATATTCTGTAAATAGATGCCTCTAAATCTGATACACTGGACCTTTAAAGTAATTCAAGCCTGACCAAACCAATTTAAACATTGACAATACAACTGCAAAAAGAATATTGACTATTAGATTATATAATTGAGAGTGTTAAAAGGAATCAGAGTAAAAATAAGTTCAACACATTTGGAATATGACAGTATGTTGTGGTGGTGGTGTGTGTGAACACGTACTGTCTGACGGACCTGGACAGGTCGGAGAGCATCTCACTGTTATACAGGGAGACCACCACTGGTTGACTCTTTCAGCCTGGTTGTACTGGGCAGTCTCCAGTGTGAAACAGGAAGTCAGGTTCTGCAAATTCTCCACCAGGGGAAGCTGTTGTTACCTCAGGCAGCTTTACTACATTTCACTCAGCATCCTTCATCATCTGTGACTACAAACCAACAGCACAGGTACAGTACAGGTGTGTTTACTTTCTGCCATCAGTAGGAAATTCCAGACCCCCAAACTGGACCAGACCAAACGGTTCAGCCTCATTGAGACTGAAAACCACCCAGCTGAAGTCATATTCCACCAAAAATCTGTGCACAATCAACCACAGGTTGTTTGAATTGTTTAATTTTCATACAGGTACATACACACTGCACATACTGTTTTCCCTTTCTTTTATTCAGCTCTGTGCCTCCAGCCCTTCGCATCAATGTGCCATTTTACTTGGTGATTTGAAATATTAAAAAAAAATAATAAAAAAATAATAATATAGGTTATAACAATTGTTTTTTTCTTGTAAAAGTCAAAAGTCTTAATTTCCACCTTCTTCTTGACCTTTTCTTTGTGAGTTGTAACTTTGACTCTAAAAAATCACTTTTGTCAAAAACTGGCAATGATAGTCCTAAAATATTTTTTACATGTATAACTATGTGTTTACATGCTTCTTTTAATAGTTATTTTTATTCTGAAAATATTTAAACTTTAATTTTTCATACTTTGATAACTTTTCCTGTAAAATTACAATCTTAAAGATATCATATATTGGAAATATGACATCTTATTTTTCTTGTAACACTATGATTTTTTTCTTTGGAAACCGACTTTATTTATTTTATAAAATGTTAATAATTTATTTATTTTAAGTTTTTAATCATGAAATGACAATCTGAAAATATCCTTTCCTGTAAAATGATTTAAACTATTCTCAGAAAGCTGACCCTCAAAACTATGACTTTATTTTCATAACACTGCATTTTCTCAAAATATTCCAACTTATGTCTCAAAATCTTGGATATGTTTTTGTGTTCCTTTCATACAGCACCTGCCTGATTTTGTCTTTCCACCTCTGTTCAAAGATGTCGGTCATCTCTGATCTGTTGAATCACAAGTCTCTTGTTTAGTTTCATCTTTGACAACCAGCGAAACTCCTTTTGTTATTAAAGGCCACAACTGAGAGCTGAACAAACACACATTTGTGAAATAAAATAAGGACTTCCATCATTATAATATGATTTTATGTGATTAATATTTAATGAATATTTCTGTATTGTAGGTTTAGTAATGCCTGAGGATGTACCTAAAAAGCAATACTAGAGGTTGCATCACCATCACTGTAGTTTTTCCCTCTCATTTAGAAACATTTGATTTTTCACTACATTTTATGGTGGACTATGTAATAATAATAGTCCAGTGTATTTGTGTCCTGCAGTGACACTGCTTCAGATGATGTACTGAATAAAGTGGAAAGATTTATGATGTAAATTCATCATGAAGGTCACAACAGGCTTGTCATGGAAACAGCTGGAGTGTAAAGAGACTTGTTGTTAATCTTCTGGAGGTGAAGATGACTTTAAAGTTATTTTACACATGTCTATCAAACCTTCTTCTGTGGGATCAATGTCACAAACATCCTGCTCTGTAAGTTGTTTTTCCACTTTTAATAATTTTCGGTTTTACACCTTCTACAAACACACAAATAAACACAACCCTCCACCTCCCCATCATTAAAACTGACCCACTCTAAACATTTCAGTCACAAAGTTAAACCTTGACACAAAACTAACCTGAACTCGTCACCGCCAACTCACGTCAGCTCGTCTGCTGACAGACAGACGCAGATTAAAACAAGCCCTGACTACATATGAACATCAACATGAATATTTACAGATCAGAAACTGATTATTGATCAATCACCTCACAAACACTCTTCTCCTAAACAACAATTGCAGAGTTCATGTCTATTAAAGTAAAGAAAGAAACATCAGTCTGTGTGAACATGCTGCAGCCGCCACCGCTGCTGCCACTCTGTACACAACCACAAACACCTGGAAACATTTCTGCTCCCTGGATACTAAAAACCAACAGGTGAACTCCTGAGGAGAACCAGTCAGAGTTTGTTTTTTTTCCATTCCTTGGCTCCCAGACGAACCACAACTCTCACTGTAACAAACACAGTACGAACAGACCATCATAACAGGAAGTGGTCAGGTTGGGGGGGTGGGGCTCCAGTTCAGAGTGAGGTCTCCAGGCTGTGCAGGGGGCTCCCCGGACACTGTGGCAGTCCTCCTGCTGAGTTGGGTGGGATCAGACCGGGTCTGGATGCGTTATGCAGAGGGACGATGCGGGCCATGGCATTGTTGTTCTGATTGGGTGAGGACGGGAGAGGTTGCATATGGGACAGTCCACTCAGAGGCGGTGGGAGGACAATGGAGTTGCGTACGGTGGGGGCGTCGTCCTCACCCTCCACCTCATCGATCAGTGGTATCTGAGTCTCCGAGTCCTCGATGCGGAACTCAGGGTGGGTCATGAAATTGTGGATGGAACTGCGAGACTCGGGCGTCTCCAGACCTTCGTAGGGAGACACACTGTCTCTGAAGGCGTTCACAACACGAATCTGAAAGAAGAAGGAAAACAATCACCTCAGTGTTTAATGGAGGAAGCAGAAGGATGTTAAAGGAACGTTCTGGGGTTTTTCTATGTGGGTTTTATTCTCAACTGTGTCCATTCTGACTCTGAATCATATATATCAGAGCAAACGGCAGATGCATCCTAAGGATTTCCATATAAAAGTCAGTTTTTCAGAAATAATTATAGACATTTGCCTCTGATTCCAAACTAAAGTAAACAGAAATGAGCCTCCTGGATTAGTTAATGTAGTCAACTGCACTGGAATCATTTACAGCAATAACAAACATTTATCACTTATATATTGTACTCCAGCAGAGGTAAACACATATTCCAAAAACATCCTGAGAGATTTTGGTCGTGGTGCTGCTGAATGTATGCAGAGCTGAATGTTTGGTCTTTTAGAGATCTGAAACTGAAAGGTTCTCCTCATGTGCATATTCACATTACAGAAGACTGGTAAGGCTCTTGTGCTGTAGCTAATCTAATGGCAAATGATAATTATCTTCACACTATGCTGGCTTCTCACTATTTGATGCTCTATCTGTGTGAACATACAGATACATACATATGTGAAGGCTATTAGTTTATTCAACAAACATTTTCAGGTTGTAGTAGAATATAAATATCTTGGCATCTGGCTGGATCAAAAAGTTACGTTCAAATTTCATATTGATGCACGCTATGACAAAAAAAGTGGATATTTGTACAGATGCAGAGTTAATTTTCCCTGTGTGTGTTCAGTACGTAGTGGATAACTGACAGCGGATAACTGCCTCTGCCTCCACATTCAGTATATCACTAAGATTTATTACCGGTGACAGTTATTCTTCTCATCATTATATATCGTATGAAAAGGTTGGTCTCTAACAGTAAGATGTAAGACATTGGTTTCTATTTATTTATAAAGCACTTCATAGAAAAACAGATAAATCACCTCCTTATTAAACTGGCCCCACTCTCATGATCTAGCTCCACTCAAAGTCCTGCATGCAAACACTAAATCTGAGAAATCTGCCCTTAGTTTTTAGCTGCACACACTTGTTTTACATTACACGCATTAAAACTATTCACTAATCACATTTCTACAAATTTGACATCACTGTCACAACATGCCACCTACACAATAATGTGAATCTGGTTTCAGTCATCTGTGGCGAGCAGTGACTGCAGGAACTGAGCTGCGTTGTCCTGCAGGTCACTCCTCTGCTGGCTTTTTTTTCTTTGGTTGACTCAGCCCCTTATCTTCTACCAATTCTGTAGCTTGACAACAAGCTGAATCTGCAGCCTTACAGATGATAACAAACCACTGTGTGCAGATGAACAGCCAGCTGTTTGGTTAGAAGTAGATCCCTCTGCAAATAGCTGCAGTAGTTAATCCGGGGGATTACTTTTTTAAACTCCCTGTTTACTTCTGTCTGGTCTCAGAAAGAACTATTTGAAATGATTTATGTAAAACTGGAATATGAGTTGAGTTGTTTTGTCAGTGTCAGCTTTCCTGAATGTCTTCAATGCAAAGTTAAAATAACTTAGAGGTCAGAATGGACACTGTTTAAAAGGCGAAACCATACCTGTGTCTGGATGCGGTTGAGGCCGCGGCACCAGAGCACGTGGCCCCTTCTCATCTCCATCTCAGCATGGTCGATCTCATCCAGGTCCTTCATCTCCTCCAGCTCCTCCTCAGGGATCTCCTCCTGCTGTGTGCCGTGACCCGCTGTCTTCAGGAACTTCAGCCAGCTAGTGGGCACACTGGACACCAGCTGAGAGAGAGACAGACACAAATATTACACCCCTGTCAGACACAACAGCAGCACTTCCTGTTTCTCAACACTCCTGTCGCCTGAAGATGTTATTGAGACCACCTGACGGTTTATAGACAGGTTTTATTTTTTAATGATGTTCAACTGCCGAGAGAAGCAGGTCGTATTATCCCCCGCACCAGGTTAAAAGTAATTTGACCTTTGTTGCATGTCATCCCTCCTCTTTCTCCCCTCATTTCCTGTCTACTATCTGCTATCAGTATAAAAAAGTGTCTCACCTGTCCCCACAGGAGGCTGCCGAGGCCCAGGAAGATACACCACAGCCACTGCTCGAGGGTCAGACTCACACAGCTGAACGGTTTACCACCAAACTGCACAATGATGATCTACAGGAGGAAAGAAAGACGACATCACACATCTTTTATCACTTTACACCGTGACCCTGACCAGGTGTGATCATCGCCTCGCCTCTTACAAGTTACCTGTATGACGAAGGTTCCCAGGACGATGGAGCAGAAGATGATGTTGTTGAAGACCCCCTCAAAGACGTTCCTCTCGCCGTGAATCTTGCGGGCATTGAACTCATTGAAGATCTGCATCAGGACAAATGTGTTGAACACAATGGTGTAGTGCTCAGAGGGCGGGGCGTGGAGGGGCGTGTTCCTGCCACTGTCGATGTCAAATAAGTTCTCACCTGTGAGAGGGAGGGTCAGGTGTACAAATCAAGTCAATCTCTCCATGTTTTGCATCAAAATTCCAGTCATTCACACTTAAATGTTTAGATTTAAATGGGATTATTAGGAGAATAATCAAGGATTAATAAGTGCATTGTGACATATTAAGATATTTTTGATGTTTTTTTAGAGGTTTTTGCCCCTTCATCTTTGCAGAAAACTAAATTCCCCTTCATGAAACAGCTTCATACACAAAATACATCTGACTGTGAAGGACCAAAACTGCCTAAATAAAAAATAAATGACTCAAATGTATTGCACTAAAAATAGTATTAAAAATAAACATAAGCATTAAGTAATTTATAAAATGTGACATAAATTGTTTGAATGTGTGTATCTTTGTATTAATTATATCCTGTTCACTTACTTCTCCATTGAATATTCCATTTTATTTAGGAATGAATTTTCTAAGTAATTAATGTATTCATTTCTGTTTTATTTTCCTTTGCATTTCTCCCCTATTTGTTTAGGCATGTATTGTGAATCTATGCACTCTGATGACACCTGACAACAGGTGAAATTTATAAATAAATAAATACATTCATGAATTCAAAAATAAATAAATTAACAAGTAAAATGGGAAATTAAAGGGGAAAGTAAATAAATAGGGCATATTAAGGCAAAGTAAGGCAAATTAAAACAGAAATATTAATTTATGTCACATTTTCTAAAATAATAATGCCTACATTGTGGGGATACACCTAATGGCATGTTAATTTATTTATTGAGTTTCTTCTTTCTTATTGATTATTTCTTTATTTTTATAAGAAATGTATTATCATACAGTGTCTACACACGTTTGATTTCTGTAAATTGTAAACAAGACACATGTAGAGCACAGAGTACAGAACAAATATTAAATGGATAATATGAAATGAGTTACTTCATATACATATAGTAGGTGTTTATGTGCAGTATATACAACCTCCTAAGATTTATAAGCTGAGGTCCTCCAGCAGGAGTCTGCTGTTGTTAGTAACTGAGGGGACAGTCTTCGCTGTGAAGTCTCCTCAGCTTTCTCTCTTTGACTTAGAATGAGCACAAACTGGACCTCATTTAATAATAAAAAGGTCCTCTGCTTCATTGTGTTGAATAGGATCACACTTTCTGTGCAGTTTGTCTTCTGTACAGCACAAATAGAAACATACAGTGAGTCTGTTTCAGACCATGGACCTGTGATGCGTTCACTGACCATAGAAGAGTAGGGTGAAGATTGTGGTCAGCTGGTAGACGGCGTGTCCCAGGATGTTCTTCATCATGGTGCGGGAAATGAGCGGCTTCTTGCGGCCGTACGGGTTCCTGAGCAGCAGAGCCTCAGTCGGCGGCTCGGTGGCAAGAGCGAGCGAAGCGAAAGTGTCCATAATGAGGTTGACCCACAACATCTGTACGGCTTTCAGAGGAGAGTCCTGGAAAGACACACACACAGACATTTACAGTCAGTGTCTGTCGGCAGAGAAACCTGGAGTTTCAGAACTTTTTCATGGACACACATTTTGAAATGATTGTAGCTGACTTTGTTTAGCTGTCATGTATTTTATCTGTCATTTGTTTATCTTCATCTCAGAGTAATTGATGTCGGGATGATCTTGAAAAAGAGATTCATGACGTAAAAGACATTTTCTTGTTTAAAGGACCTGTGTGGAGGGCTTCAACACGCTGGAGGACCCACGGTGTCTGTAGATATAAAAGGCTCATTCTAAGGTAACAAAAACATATCAATTCTCCTTTTCAGGTGATTGTACACTAATGAAAACATAGTCATGCATTATTTTCTGTATTCAGTAAACAGAGCCCTCTGACACACTGGTAGAAGTCGTATGATTATAGTTTCCAAAGGACAGGCCAGAAACTTAGATGGTAGCTCAGCCACCATTGTTGTGTGTCTGTGTGAGTGCATCAGTGAGGGGTTTCATAAATGCAGTCCATTTATTAGCATCTATTCATTCATCTGCACTGGCGCTTTTTACTGTAATGGAAACCTCAAAGCCTCTAATTATTATTTCTCATACATTTCTTCATGACTAAATAAGCAACAATCAAAGTTAAAGTTCTGTATTATTAGAGTTTAATACTCAAAAACTAAACTCAACTGCTGTATCAGGATTGCATGGACATGTTATGATCAGAATGTCCTGAATGTCTCATGAGCGAATACACTTTTTTATTCTGATTGGTGCATGGAAATAAGTCACATCACATTTTTCCAAATCTAAATGCTGCTGTTCCTGTGATAATAAAGTCTGGTGTTCAACCACCACTGTTAGATGGTCAGCAGAGGTGTCAGGCGGCTCTGACCTGGGTGATGCAGGCTCCTGTGAAGGCCACGATGACGGCGACCACGTTGACAGTGAGCTGAAACTGCAGGAACTTTGAGATGCTGTCATAGACGTTCCTGCCCCACATGACGGCCTTCACGATGCTGCTGAAGTTATCGTCTGTCAGGATGATGTCAGACGCCTCCTTCGCCACGTCCGTCCCGGCGATGCCCTGCAGAACAGAGCATGTAGGTTACCTTACACGTGAGCCTTAGCTTAGACCAGGACTGATCCACAGTGGGTCTGCTGTCAGTCTACATGTGAAGGATGCTAATGACTGAAGCACATGATGTGATCATCGAAATGTTACAAAGTCAACTAGTTTTATGATAGTGGCCACAGTCGTTACCATGGCGAAGCCAACATCTGCTTTCTTGAGGGCAGGACCGTCGTTTGTTCCGTCTCCAGTTACCGCTACAACCTGCCTCTGCTCCAACACGGTGCTGTCAATGATACCTGAGGTGACGAGACATAGACACACAGCTGAAACAAACTTATTGACCAAATGAGGATCTAAAGCACTGTCAGTAAAGTACTTTGTGTGTAAATTGTGTTGTATAAATAAATTTGCCTTTGTCTTACCTCTCTTAATCCCCCATCTGTCTAACCTCTACGTCTCTCTGCCTGTCTCCACCCACCCTGTTGACCCAGCTTAAGTGTGTCTAACCTTTGACCAGAGTGTGTTTGTCCGTTGGAGACGATCTGGCGAGGACTCTCAGCTTTGGCCAAATTTTATCAATACGCTCCTGTTCAATCTACAGAGAAAGTGAGAAGACAAATATTGTTTTAGCTGCAAAACATAAACCAGTTCATGAGCAGTGTGTCAAAAAAAAGTGTGTATTACAGCCGAAATATGAAAACATTAGAGAGTGTTAGACTGACAAAAGGTCCGTTTTAGGACTTTAGGTCCAGTCTGTGTTTGTCTTACCTCTCCCAGCTCGTTGCGGATCCGTCGGTTGAATTCTTTCCCCTCCATGCACAGGAAGTCGTCTCCAGGTTGCAGGATGCCACATTTGGTGGCGATGGCCCGAGCAGTATTGATGTTGTCTCCGGTCACCATGCGGACAGTGATTCCAGCCCGCTGGCACTTTCTGATGGCTTCTGGTACCTGAGGAGAACATCAGAGGAAACAGTGACACAGTGCTGAGACAAATGACAACACTGAGGAAATAAATATGATGACTGTCAGACAGAACAAAGAATTGTTCATGTAATCATGTAATTTACCTATGAGCCATTTTCAATAGGCTGTAAGTAAACATTACAGTACAATCCTGTGCATGCAGCACTGATGTCACAGACTGCAGTTTCCTTTACCAGATTAAATTCACTCTGAGGTGACGGGAGATGGAAGACTCTGTAAATTGCACTTCCTTAAAAGTTAGGACACCTCCTTCATCATTTTTCACAGCAGCAGGTGAGCCACATGTGGCAGGCTTGTTGTAAAAGGCGTAACCAACATGGTACGAATGACATTGACATTTGCACTAACCAGGTGTGCTTACTGTTATTTTATCTGGTCTGAGTTGGTAAAATAAATACTGTATGCATCTTCAATGTAATACCAGATAATGTCGCTTGAAAAAGTATCAATACTTCTTACAACACTAAGCATGTATAGGTAGTGTAGAACTTGTGCCAGTGCCATCTCAGTTTTTTTTAATGTGAACATCTAACATTTAAAATTATAGAGGCCTGCAGTAAATATTTCCATGACGCGGGAAGGTAAGAATTTCCTTTATAATGATAAACTTCTCTATCATCCCAGAATTCATCCTTAAACTGTCTGGAGGTCTTCTAAATACTGGCACAGATAGGAGTCAGACTGATCAGATTTGACTCTGAGACACACACAAATAAAATACAGTCCATGTGCTTTTAGGTCAGAAATAAAAACGAGCCATGGTGTTTTGGGTAAATCCAGAACTGACGTACCTCAGGTCGTACAGGGTCCTCAATGCCGACCACGGAAATGCAGGTGAGGCCGGTCAGGATGTTGGCCTCGTCGTCCCAGTCAGGCTCTCCATCAGCGGCGGGGAATTCTCTGTAGGCGAGGCAGATGGTCCTTAGCCCCTCTGATGCCATTGGCTCAATCACCTCCTTGACCAGGTCGTCTCGGTCCCGAGGTTTGAAGACTTTGGCCTCCCCGCTGTCCAAAAGGATTGTACAGCACCTGGACCCACAGGAAAGAGTCATGTGATCATGATCTAACTTAGTGCAGAGCTGTGTGAGCAGCAGCAGCAGTAAACCTACTTCCTGAGAAGAATCTCAGAGGCCCCCTTGCTGAACATTCGGTAGCTGCCATCATGGTTCTTTAGCACGGTGCTCATGGACTTCCTCACAGAGTTGAAGGTGTAGACCTTGAACAGTTTCTCTTCTGGGATTTCGTTGCGGATGGTCTGGTAGTCTCGGCGCAGGTCGAGGGAGAATCCCAGTAAGGCACATTCAGTCTTGTTTCCCACCTGGCGAGGCAGCCCACCCTCCTTCTCTGGAGGCTACATGAAGCAGCAGCAGAGAAGAAGTTAAATCACAGCATGAATTTATTTTGACAAATCTGCTTCTTTACATGATGTGGGAATTAAACACAGCTGCAGCAGCACTGTTACAGTTACAGAGAACTTTCTGCCTGTGTGAAATGTTGAAGATTTGTTGATTTGCTAATTAGGCTTTTAATGTTCCCGATTATATTTCAGTGTTACTCTCCCCTCAACAAGCTGTGCACAGACTCTTCTTGCTGTTTCTGTGACCAGATTAAAAAAATATTGTTTTGTTGGCTCTAAAATGACCTTTAAATAACAATTTTTTATTGATAGGCCAAACAAATTGTTTTAATATTTTTATGCTGATACCACATAATGTTTTATACGCTGTACCACTGTCTGTTCTATTGGTTTCTGCCTTGTGGATTTTATTCCTGTATGGTTTTATTGAGTTTTGTGTAAAACACTGAGACTGGTATGACGTGGTGGTGGTGGGAAAAAAATCTGTTAAGTTCAGTTTTGTTGATTAATTAATCATATAAATTTATATATAACAAAACAATTATCAGAGTGTGATAAAGGTTGTGTTTAGGAAGAGGTAAGACAGAATCATTGGCACTATAACCTGTCACATTATATTATAAACCTTTGTGCACTGTTTTGGTGTCTGATAAGCGTTTAGACTAACTTGGATAAGTCAATTAATCAATTAGTCAAGTGGCAGTGTGACAGTGAACTGACTATTTGAGTTTTTGGACTGTTATTTAGACAAAACAAGTCGTTTCATCACGTCCCGTTCGGCTTTTTTGAATATTTTCCTTCCATGTCCTCTGACATTTTATAGACCACTGGTTTCCTACCTTTTCAGTTTGTGACCCTTTATGGCCAGACAATGCTTACTGGCAACCCCACATCACAGGTCGTCTATGAGTTGTGAGCAGTTTAATCAAAGATGAATGTTAACTTCTCCTATTGTTTTACTGAAAAGTTTAAAAAGTGAAGTTTTTACCTGAGGAGGTAAAACTCTCTCATTCTCAAAATAGAAAAAAAGATTTCATAAAAGATTAAAAACAAAACAAAACAAAAACAAAATTTTGTTTCACAGCAATGTTTTGTTTTTGTCTATCACGTTAATCATCTCATGATCCCTCAGATTTATTAGGTTTTATTAATTACATCCCAAATCTCTGGCTAGGAATCACTGTTATACTAAACAATAAATCAGTTTATGCAGACTGACTGAAAGGAGCCTGATGCAACATACATATTGATACTTTTTAGCTCTTGTAGCTGTTTATGGTCTGATCTGTGCAGTGGATCCAGGAGACAGTGATCAGATGAGTCCTGAGCTGCTGTGGCAGTTCTCCAAACCAACCTGCTCTCTAGGCCAAACGCTTAACTCACGGAGCTTCCTAAATGGACGGCTACTTTTACAGCTCACCATAATCTTGGTGGTGTAGGCGCAGTTGACCCCGATGCCCATCACGAGCAGCTCCAGGATCTTGGCAGGAATCAGGTCCGGGTCCGGCACCTTTTTGTAATAGCGCCCTGCGATGTAGGTCTGCACCACTGTCATTCGGTTCATAGTAAGGGTGCCTGTCTTGTCGGAGCATATGGCCGTGGCATTGCCCATCGTCTCACAGGCATCCAGGTGGCGAACAAGATTGTTGTCTTTCATCATTTTCTGAAATAGGAGGAAAACAGTGTTACCTGAGTCTGAGCTTTATTCTCAATTCACTGGAGACATTTACAGGATGAACAGTGTTTGATCTAGGATCATTTGGAGGGCGTCAAATCGACCCATTAGTACTTTTCTAGGGGGTCACTCACTGCTCTATTACTATAAAAACTGTACACCCACAGAGGAAGAAGAATTACACTAAAACTAATTTTTAGGAAACTCTAAAATCATATGAAAAATCAGAAAAGGAAAATTATCTGACTGCATGTGTTCAGACTGCAACGCTGTATAATGCTGCACACCAACAGACCTTGACTGAATATGCCAGTGAGATGGTGACTGCCAGAGGGAGACCTTCAGGCACGGCCACCACCA
The DNA here is from genome assembly GCA_036365135.1 of Miichthys miiuy. Classification (NCBI taxonomy): domain Eukaryota; kingdom Metazoa; phylum Chordata; class Actinopteri; family Sciaenidae; genus Miichthys; species Miichthys miiuy. Next base: position 20,024,099 of record CM071610.1, read on the forward strand.
GCACTGTCACACCGATGATGAAGAACTTGACCAAGAACTGCACGTAAATGGGGACACACTCTTTGGTCCAGGGAACCTCCTGAATCAAGAACGTATCGATCAGGAAGCGAGTGATGAGGATGATGACGGTGAGGGTCGACATGAACAGACCTGAATACACAGACAGACAGACAGACAGACAGACAGGCAAATGATATGGGTGACTAAGTTATGAGGTCACATGTAAAATGCCAAAATGAATACACAGCCAATCTTCATTCTCATATTTAGCTTGTTGTCATTTGGATTGTAGACAGTAAAGTAAACACTGGCAGGCCACTTCTGTGGCTCAAAAATAACTGTAATTTAAAATAGACTGAATTTTGTTGCACTCTGCTCAGTGACAATAAAGATGAATCTAATCTAATATTCACACTCTCTTCATCATTTATCTGATTCTCTTTTCGCACCTGCTTTGCCGATCTGCACAGCCAATTTGGTGAGCTTCCCCTGGAGGACAGACTTCTCCTTCTTCGGTAGGTTTTTCTTCTTCTTTTCTGGTTCAACGTCCTCGTTGAGCGGCTGCATCTCCACATTGGCTCCATCCTTGTTTTTTCCTACAGAGGACACAAGAAGTCAGTAAAACATTCAAGTGTTGGATGCAAACTGCTACTGATACTTCAAGTCCAGTCAAGCTGGGTTTTTTTATACAGGTCTGCAACACATGACTCACTCCTTGTTATAAAAATTAGGATTATACTGCCATTCAGATGTTTTAAATTATACGATGTGTGTGTGTGTTCCTATTTATTACATGTCCTGAAGGGCACTTCCCTTATTAATGTTTTGCTGAGGCTGGCAGGGTAAGGTAAAGTTCAGGTTAATGTATAGGAAGAGAAATTCCAGAATAGAACAACGGCCAGAGACAGGTCAGAGAGGTGACATTTAGATTGGGGATATACTGACTAATGATTAAGGGAATAGGACAAGGTTTAGATGCTATATATGCAAATTATCTGTTAACAATTTGCAGAGTTTTAAGACAGCCCACTATTGATTGTATAAGAACCAACTGGTAGTGCTCCACAGCGAGCCTTTTCTCTGTAACCCCTTCTGTGTGTTGCACTGTGAAACGCTCCTTCTTGTACAAGAACAATAAATTCAACTTAAACTTTCATACTTTGAATCCAGTTCTCCTTATTTAAGGGTTTTTCTTTAAAATTCCCATAACACTCCTAAATAATAGCATGGTTTTCCACTGTTAAGTTGCTATCAGTGGCTAGCACAACTTCCACTGCAGACCAGAGTGACCCAAACATATGATGCTAACCTTAACTCATACTAATGATGATTTCTGTCATGAATATTTAGTACATTTTTGCTATGAAGGGTGATGATGTCAGTATGTTGGTCATACTGTAAACTTGTCATCACATAACTAAGTTGACATTTTATCATCAGGACGAATCATCAGTGTTATGACTGCTGGTCATTATTAAAAGTCTGTGTCAACAGAGTGAACAGTCAGTGTGTGAGTGGACGACCAGTGGAGGGTAGGGCCATGATGGTGCGTGTCAACAGGTAGGTGGTGTTTATCCAATCCCAGTCAGGGTTTATAGTGCTGTGTTTGTTCACTTCATGTGGAGTCAGAGCAGACCTCCAAACTAACTAACTGACCAACCAGTCAGACTACAGTATGTCTGTTCTTCCAGATCAGACCACAGTAACAATTAACAGCACTACAGACAGAGTCAACTGACATGATAGCCCTGTGACAAAGAGTGAGGGTATCTGCAGGTGTGTTTGTGTGTGTGTGTGTTTGTGGGTGTCTGTGTGTGAGCGTGCTGATCCCAGCTCAGTAATGAGGTTATTAGTGGACAGGCAGGCAGCAGCAGCAGGCAGGAGAAGAAAGCAGCTGCCGAGCTTAAGGCAGATAATCTGCTTGGTCCTAATCACCATCAACAGAGTCAGGAGCACCTGCTGCTGCTGCTCAGACCACAGAGACATACACTGTACCCGTGCACTGCACTGGACCACTAGGAACCAGAAGGACCTGCCAGAAACATGAGAACGTGAGAACTGGAGATTTACATGAGAACTTAAGATCCACCTCGGACCCCTGATCTCCTGCAAGTCTTTGACCAGTCTAATCAGAACCACCAACATATTTTCTTTATTGATTGAGTGACTCCTGGTCGCATGTTTTACAGCTTACAAGACAATAGACAGAAACAGCAAAAAAGATCATGCACCAAATCATGTTGTAGAGATTCATAGATTTAAAAAGGAATCACCCCGAATGACGTCTCGTCATGAAGGATGGTACAACTTTAAAGCTTGTCTAATGAAATGTTTTCTCATTTGAGAGCCAAGTCAAAGTACAGTCACACCTCCAGAGAACCAAAACTAATCAGATTCTTTATAGCAGAATTCTGTGGGCTAATATTGCATGTAGATGGTTGTGAGTAAGTCTGTGTATATTAATCACCAGTTTTATACATCAATTAAGCTATTTGGGCCCTTATTAGCTGAGATCCATTGCTTCTACACCATGTTTGAACTCCCTGTGTGTCCCCGGGAGTTTGAACTTGTCAAGGCGAACTCTGGAGTCCAGACACCCAATAACAGGAGGACGTAGACGTAGAGCGGGCTGGGCTGTGCACAACTGTACACTGTTAACTGTAAATGTTGAAGCAGATTTTCAAGTAGACATATTTTGTTAAAATACCTTCAAATTCAAAATGTAAATAAGCAACTTCTTACCTTGAAATAGTCAAAATGAAATGTAGTGACACATTAAAAGCTGAAGACCAAATTTATATCTGTCTTACATCTTATATCCAACTGTTTTCTTAGCAGTTGCAATACTACAACAGGTCTGATAAACTACTCATCTTAAAATCTGTATATATAATCTGTATAGTTGAGTGGGATCATTTAGTCCAGTGGAGGGCTCTATTCACAGAATATAGCAGAAATAGAACATACTATTCATAACTGTTTTCATTAGTGTATAATCACATAAAAATAATCATCATGTTTTTGTTACCTTGTTAGAATAAGCCTTTTATATCTACGGACATCTTACATACAGTCCACCATGTTTCTACAGTAGCCAAGAACGGACAAACTAAACACTGGCATTTTTTTTTTTTTTTACATAATTTGTGGCCACTGAAGTCTCTCCTCAATGCCAGGAATAGGGTGAGGTGAGAGAGTTGTAATCAGCAACTACACATGTCAACACACAGTTAGCAGCTAGCACAGCTAGCAGCAACAGATAGCAGCATGCGGTCTGTGGGGGTGAAGCATGCCAAAATGTCACTAAAACGTCTGAATGTATGGCAGCACATCTGCGACTGTGTGACTCTGTCTGATCAATAACAGCCTGCTGACTCCCGCACTGCTTCACATGTTCCATCCTTCACAGCTCACAGTAACATATACTGTACATACAACCAACATGACAGATGCAAAAAATAAATCATGCACAAAAAGGCAGCTTCACAGACTTCTCTACAGCTCAGAACAACCACAAGGAAACCTGGAACCACTGTGGCCGTAACAGAACAGCTATGAATTAACTGGCCAACCTCAGGTCAGTGATGGAAAGATGAAGTGAAAATGCTGCTGCTGAATAAAACCTTCACATCCGCTCTGTCATATACAACAACTCACAGGACTAAAGCTGCTTACCTTTCTTGCTTTTCTCATCTTTTTTTCCTGCAAAAGAAAAACACACAAAAACAGCCATTAGTTAGTCATACGTATAAATACTCATACTTTTGGTAATGCACTTAACTTGCATGGTAACTTTATAACATTATTGGTATGTGAGTGTGTTTGGAAAAGGGAGCTATATAAATGCAGTCAGTTCCAGTCAAGTTAAAAGAAGTGTATCTGCTCTGTGAGATGACAGTGAGGTGTCAGTGATCTACATATTTCAATTTGTTCTCATCTTAAAGCCCTAAACTGTGAATTATGAAGAGAACTTGTCAGTGAATAGTAAATAAGGATCATAAACTTCACCTTCCTCACTAGCACCAAGCAGCGTGAAGATGATTCCAGTCTGAGAGTTCACACCGACAGCGGTGACCAACATCTTACCAGACCCCTCCATCACATGGGTACCTGAGAGAGACAGAAACAAGTTTGACCATTGTTATTGTTCTGTCTACTACATGTATCTGTCATGCCTAGAAGAGGGATCCCTCCTTCCTTATCCAAACTGAGGCAAATTTGGAGCTAATTAAATAAAAATGACTGATAATAAGAGTCACTGAGCTCATAACATCCTGCTCTCATCTAGTCACATGAAAACACCTTTTGTATCTTTCTCTTGAGGGCAGACACGACAGGAAAAAACATAATTTTCTTTTTTCAGTCAGTTTTGAGATTTTGCTTCCATAACCTCCATGGATGTGAAGTGAAGCCAATACAGTGCCAAAATCTGCTGTTCCTCAAACAGCTACTTGAGGCTAGCTACAGAACGAGTCAGTCTCCATAAGCTCCCATATTAAAGTGTCCAACTTCACAGCAGAAATAAACATGTTTACAGCCTGGTACAAAAAACAGTTTTGGTCTCTGTAGCTCATTTCCCCGTTCATGACAACTGTACTGAGGGTTAGATTTTATAGAACTCACACTCACGGCTTAAAGTTATACATATTTAAAAGCATGCCCAGTTTGATTGACAGGTGGGTGCCGTGACAGGTTGTTTGAGAAACCAGGCTTCATTCAGACTGCCTCAGCCCCACCCACGAGTCACAATATAAAGATATAAGTGTAGGATGCTAAGGATTAGATGACATATTGTGTCTGTAATAGTGTTTTCCAAGAAAATATTATGTGTCCTTGTCTGCAGAGCATGGGGAACATGTTTTAACCCATTACTTGACTGTTACTGTGGTGACTCACCCTAAAATAATAACCATCAAATTAGTCTTTGCTCATGGTCTTTTGATAAAAATGTTTTTAGGTAGGTCAAAGTTAGGCAGAGGTTTAGTGTTTATTCAGTAGGTGTAAAAACCAGAGAAATTATCTGATTTAACGAAAAACTGATTTAATGGAAAATCAGCACCAAAAAATTGCTGGTAAGAGCTGACAATAACAGCTCAAGTCACACTGAACTTTGCTACAATGTGAGTGGAGTAGAGTGAAGCACCTGACAGCAACATGGGGTCTTTGTCGAGACTCTTCTTGACATGATCCGACTCTCCGGTCAGAGAGCTCTCATCAATCTTCAGATCGTTGCTTTGAATCAGGATGCCGTCAGCAGGGAGGAGGTCACCTGGAAAACCAACACACACAGGTACAATGTGATGACAGCTCATTATATTATTATTTAATCATTACACCATCTGCCCGTCACATGACAATGAAGAAAAAATGAAATGATACAGCAATAGAAGGGTGGAAATATTTGAAGTTCTGTGTTTAATGATTATGAGCCACTAAACTGTAAACTGTTGACTACTACAGACACATTTCATTCTGATGTCACATGTTAATGTTTAATGATGATGAAATTAAACAAAATTAATGAAAGACAGTTTGGATTCTGTTGAAATTAAACTAAAGCAATTCCTCTGCAGCCTTTTCACTCAATTTACTTTAACCAGCCCCAATGAGCTGCTACTCGATGAATAACACAGGAACAAGGGGACCTGACAATTTTTGATCCATGGTTTGATATCAAGCTCTAATTATTACTCAGGCTAAACATGGTTGAACTTGACTTTAAACCAGATGTATGCTCTGCTTTTATTTTTTTATCTCTCACCGTATTTGACTTGTGCGATGTCTCCGACCACGATCTCAGACACTTTGATCTGGATCACCTGGCCCCCTCGCACCACACTGAACTTCTGCTCCTGCTCGATGCGGCTCTGGAGACCTCGGAACTGCTTCTCTTTGCTCCAGTCATTGAAGGCTGTCACCAGGACCACACACACCACTGACAGCAGGATGGCAGCACCTTCGATCCATCCAGTCTCCCCCTCGCCCTCCTCCTCCACACCGCCAGCCGCACTGCCACAGTCTGAACAAAAACAACACAGACTGGAGCTTTGGTTTGACCTCAGTCAGTCGACATTCTTTCTCAACTTTTCTCCAAACCAGGGTCTGTAGACACAGTTTTAGTTGTCACAGTTGAAATACAGTTGTCTGGCCCCTGCTGTCTGCCTATAGCAGCTTTGTGGTTAGCACCCATTAGCAAGGTAGTTTAACAGCCGGGTGCAAGGTCCCTGCAACAGGACCATCGTGTAACAGTATCAAGCAGCATTCAGTGAGTGGGTCAGGGAGTAATTATTGTCCTTTTCATGCAAACCTTAGCATACAACCTATTTGGAAAAATATCCATCTTGAAAACAAGTTACAAAAATTGAGTTTTTTGTTGTTTTAAAAAAAAATGATTTAGCTAGTTTTAATACATTTAAAGATGCTGATTCACGGACAGAAAGAAAGAGAGAGAGAGAAACAGAAACTTGTTGTAACTGCTTATTCCCATCTGGGTCATGGGGGGGCTGGAGCTTGTCCCAGCTGACAGTGGGTGGGAGACAGAAGCCGCCACTTCATCACAGGGCTGACTCATAGAGACAAACTAGGTAAGAAGTATTGATGGAAGACATTAAAAAAATTTAGTTGATAGTTGATAGATAAGAAGCCCACTGTGTGAACATGTTTCCATGAACCAGTGTTCAGCTCTGCTAACGTCTCATCACAATATCCCTGTGAACAAGCTTATCAGTGAGACACCTGTTCAAGTTTTCATTTGAATGAATCAAAAGATAAACTCACTCTGTCTTTCAGCATCTGGCGGTCTGTAGAAAGAAAGGCCTAGTGAAATGATGGCTGCCACCTCCAGGATGATGAGCGTGACATCCTGCAGGGCTTCCCACACTAACTGCACAAAGGTTTTTGGCTTTTTAGGAGGGATGAGGTTCTGTCCAAACTCCTGTTTCCTTCTGTCGATGTCCTCCGAGTTTCCATCTAAACCTGCAACAGGAGACACAAAGACAACATCAGTGACATGTCCTCCTTTGATCCTGTCTTATGCCATCAAACTGAGTTTGTATTTAATCTAAAATCTGTTGATCCAAGGTAATGCTTAATCCCAACCTCATCATAATATTTAAAACTCTCAGTGATTTAATATTTGTAATCATTGACAAATATGACTTGATAATTATTAGGCTTACACTTTCAGGATGAACTTCCAATAATCTGATTATACTGAACCTCATGTAACCCAAAAGCCTCAAACCCCCCATCTTTACAAACTCATACTGTTTTTCCAAACTGCTCAAACTCACAGAAACCACAGAATTTATTCAGGGAGATTGTTGAGGCTAGATTTTCAGGAACAGTATCCAAAATCATACAGCAGATGTGGAAAATGTTTATATCTGCTGCCTTCAGTAAAGTCTTTCTTTGACAGCAAACATAAAACTGTGAATGTGTCTGGGAATGACAGATTGTTGCCTAGTGATGGAGCAGAAACACTAGTGTGAGCATATGATATTAGAAAATCAGAATGTGATATCACACTGTACCATTGTTGATTTGTCTCTTAAAAATATACTCCTGGGTTTTTATAGAACACATGACTGATGGTGATCTGAATCTTCACACAGTTCATGATGGAGAGAAATGTAATGACTAACTAATATATTTGAAATTCAAACTACTGTTGGGATAATCAAGCCATGATCATCTTTCTGAATTCATAATTTCTTGTACTAGCTCAACACTCCTAGTTAGTTTAGTTTCTAAAATGCACTGTCCATCTGACCCATTGCAGGTCCTGTTGGCCAGACTGTTGCTGTCTTATTTAACATTAACTGTAGTAAAGTAGTGAGCTGTGCTGTATAGATGACACAAAAACTGAGAGAATAATGTGAAGAAACATTTTGGATTTAACATCATTGAAATAAAAAAATCAGCACACTCAACAATGAGTAACAACAGCTTGTCACCCAGTGAGGCAGCAGAGACACTGAATGCAGTTAGTTTAGGATTAGGTTATAACATGATTTAGGATGAGGCTACGTGGTAAAATGTTTTAAAATTAAAGTGATATTTCCATTCATTTGAAAAGAGACACGTGGTTTATCACACCTGGTGCCTCTCTGCAGTAGTGACATGTTGTATGGGAGCAGATAGTAGACTCTCTGGAGCACAACGTGTTGAGACATGCTCAGATCCCTTTGGACTGCTGCTGCTGCACGGCTGCAGCTGATGCGGTCAGTCTGAACAGGTTTTAAACCCAACTCAGTGAACAGAGCACTGAGCGGGATTACACTAAAGTTAATGGATCTGCCTCCCAGCCGTCACCACAGAGACACACAGAGGAGTAAAGCAGTGTAATAGATTTTCTGCTGATTTCAAGCTGCTGCTGACATTTTAGCTCTCTCTGGCAGCAGGAGTCGAAACGCTGAAGGTGTTTACTGAGTGTGTGCAAGACGGACAGACTGAATGAATTAATGATGAGCAGGGAAATGTCAAAGGGCAGGCGTATGAGACACACTGAGTCCACTGAGATGGAATCCACTGTCTGCAGGTCATTATGGGACACATCATAGCATCACCGCATGACCAAAACAATAAAGTTTGGCTAATCTGTGATGTGACTGTGATGGACTGTCACTGCAAGTCGACTTGAATACAAATAAACTGTAACCAGTGGGTATATCGAAGGAAGGAAATCAATCAAAGAACAGATGAGTAATTTGGAAAATGACCAAACATACAAACAGCAGGATGTTTATTAAAAGCAGCTCAGTGTTCTGTCTAAAGCTGCAGTCATCATGTACAGACAGGACATTTCCTCGCGGGTTCAGCAGAGGTCAGCTGAGGTCATCGTTCCTGCCTACACATTCACTATTATTCACTGACAAATACAACAGCAATAAAGACATGGATTTAGAATAATTTAGAGTAATATGTACAGCCAAGATGATGTAGGAGTGATGGACTGAAGGTCCGCAGAGAGGGTTGAGGGATGAAGGGAAGGAATCAGGGTTGTGGATCGATGGATGAAGGAGGCAGCAAAAGGAGTGAACTAGGGCCGTTCCTAACGACTTATTTCCCTGTCGATAAAAGTGAAATTTTAATTTAGACCTAGTCCTAACAAACACTGGCTGGATTACCTTTGTGATGGACTTTGGCGATAATGTAAAATTACAGAGGACAATTTTACAGCTTTAAGCAAGCAGGTATGCTAACACTTTGTGAGCTAACTAAACGTCACCTGTCAGTCAGCAGCACAGTGAGGCAGAGAGGTATTTTATAGTGTGAGTTTCTCAATATTGACTCAGTGCTTAATGTCATGCAGCCTGGACTCGTGGGAAGACTGTATAACATTTTAGATGCAACAGCTGTAGACAGTAGCTCACCTGGTGGAGCCAGGTTGCTACAGTGATTCCGACCCACAGTCCTTTGCTGCATCACCCCACCCTCCACTGCCACTTTGTTGATTTTGTCAACAACTGTGAACCAAAATATTTGCAGAAATACGGAAGCAGCTTCTTCCATTGTGTCATTTTTACACTGAATTGTTTAGCTGTTTCAGAGCTACAAGACAAATAATGGGACTAGCTCCATCCCTCAAGTGTATTTAAAGGATGCAGCAGAGGGCTGCACAGGACACGCTCTGTATGGTGCATGTGGGAGGTAAAGAGATACAGACCGCCGTCAGACTCAGTGTCCGAGCTGTCTTTGAAGGATGCAAAGACGTGGAATTGAGACGATGCTACAGAGAGTCCACTGAAGCTTTGACAGTCTCACTCGTGTGTGTGTGTGTGTGTGTGTGTGTGTTTGTGTCACAGAGGGGGTTAACATTGTTTTTTTTAAACTTTTCTTGATATAATATGGTTGACGGTGTCAGCATCTGCCTTACAAAGTTCAGGATGTAGATGAAATTTTGTGCCACTTTCAACCCAGGGAATGCAGATTTTTACAAATTTGGTGAGAAATGTCAATATAACACTTTGCATTGATGGATGATGATGTTTCATCACAGTACAGTCATATAACTTAGTTTACAGCCTTCTAAAAAACGTGTAATTGTGCAATATATTTAGGGCTGCACTGATCAGACCTTTTCTCTGTATTGCACTGTTCCCTCACTGTGTGAAACTACTGTTGCTTTTACTCTAGTTGCTAAAATTTGTTGTTAATGAGATGTAACGCCAGTCCTCTTTTATCTCTCACCTCCATCAAGTTGTTAAACATGTAATGAAATGTATTTCATCCCAATCCTCCATTTTATAGTAGTATTATTCAGAGGTATAATCTCCTGACCTTTGGCAGCATTATGTGTCTTGCTGATGTTAGTTTAGTGTATAAAGTGATCAGTGATTTGGCTTCATACAACAACATTCAGACAACTGGTGGATATGTAGGCCGACTAACAGGAGGTGACTGTATGATAATGGGTTCAGGAGCTCAGTGCTAAGCTCTAGTGCCGCAGATTTGCTGATTTTAAATTCAAAATGAAATCATGGCTAAGATCGTTCAATCGTGTACACATCATAAACCTAACACTTAATATTGTGAAATCTTACAATTGTTGCTGCTAATGTTGTTGTGTTAAATACGCAGAGTGTCGGAAAAATGACCTCAGGACAATAAGAGAATATCTGAACCTATTTTTAGAAAAATTATATTCAGTCAACTTTTGGTAACGTTAACTAAGTGCAAATGTCTCACTCATCACGTTTCACAGTAGGCCTCTAGCTGTCTCAGGTGTAACGTAATTGAGAGCAGAAACACTGAATTTTAAATTCATGAGAAAACACTGCATTTATTGTGGTTCATATCTGTGATATCTGATCTGTTCAATGAGGTCACTATCACCGCCAATACCAGTCTACTAGCTGATCAATTGATCAGTGCATCCCTAGATAAAAACACACACTGCGATTTTCTTATAGTCGCCCCCGAATGTTACCTCTCAGCTCACTGCTGATGTTGGTAAATCCTGACAAAGTGCTCGATGGTTTACATGTAACAACATCTTCAAAGCCTTTTGGCCAAACTAAAACTTTAAACTGCTTCACAACTGCCACAGAAAATAAATCAGCCTGTCCTCACCGCTGTGAAGCCTTCACTTGAATTTTTCTTAAATGAAATGCAGTATTTACAGACAGAAAACATGCTGTGGTTGTCTCACACTGTCCTGAAGCTGACACAGAGCAGAACAGGATCTACAGACGCTGCAGGTCACAGTTGACTTTGACCATCACGCAGACAACAGTCCCTCAAGCCAAACTAAACCTAATATGTTCTCCCCTGGTTGGTGCCCATGCCAGCGGGAGGGGTCTGTGAATCACTGGTGAAGGGGCCTTAAACATCATTACACACCAGAGTGACTCTGACTAAAAACACCAAACTGTATATACAGTGGAGCGTCACACTGCCTGTGGTTGAACTAAAGTTTAGTTTTACAAGGCTTCCCACACCTTCTTAAACATTAAATTCAAGAACTTTTAAAGGAATTTCCAGGCCCAGTTCCTCCAATTTCAAGGACCCAACACGGCACACTTTGAGACACAGATCCAAGTCGATCGATTGATTTACTAAAGATCACACAGAGTTTCTGAACATATCTACCTTCAACAGGTGATGTCCTCAGTCTCGCACACAGTCCGTTAACATCTCCGTAGCACTCCTGGATCCTGGTGAGCGACTCTGCTCCTCTCAGCTCCATGAGTGAGCGCAGCTCCTGTAGTGAGCAGCTGAACTCAGCTTCATGGTTGGCCTCGTCACGTCGGCCATGTTTGGACCCACGAAAAGAGTTGGTGGCCATGTCTCCTTCCTCTGGGACTTGACAGAGGCCTTCCCAAAAAACAAGAACTCAGTGGTCGGCCTGAGTTGAAGATCTGGCCTGACAGGGACTCTGTGACTGTAGGGGGACAGATAGACAGATCATTTCAGAGGTCTCATGAAAAAATAAATAACTTTAAGGGGAAAATGTAGAAATATTACAACACAAAGGGCATGATGGGAAGGTTGGATTACAATGGAGGAACTCTGACTGACTGGTGTATTTATAAAATCCTGGCTGTAGCCCTTGCTGGGCAATATGGTGGAACTCTCTACCACCAAACAATACCATATATATTTATATAGTATTATATTAAAGTATAGTATATCTTGCTAATATCAAGAGATCTTCAAATGGTAAATGTGGTTAAAAGAAGGACTGCTTTTAGGTGTCCACTGTCCTGTTCATTACATCTTTTCAGTTCATCACTGTTAGCAACCAGCTAGCAAGACAGACCTGTCCAAACCTCCATCTGACAGGCTGCTCTGTTCTTAAAACCCCAGTTAACAAAAGAATAAGTACAGTCTAAATAGATGTTTGTGAGAGTAGAGTATTGTGCCTGCTGGTGTGTGAACTAAAAGCCTTTATATTTGTTCTTCACAGGTTGTGACCTCTGTGCCTTCAGCTGTAATCTGTGACAATCAGTCAGCCGAGGCTTAATCTGAGCAAGAGAGAAGCAGCCTGTTTAAAGCTGAAGGAGGGAAAGAAAAAGCTACAGCGAGGTGAACGGGCTGAACACAAGTCATGGTGGTCAAATTGGTGGATAAAGCTTTGCTGCTCACTGTGCAAGGTTGGAGACTCATGAGAGATTCAAAGCAATGGTCCAAAAATACAGAGATTCATGTTAGAGCCGGAAAACAAACAAAATGGATGTAAATGTTCACATTAAAGAGGCTACAACAAGATCATTTTTATTTGTATTTATCTGTTGATCAGTTATTAATGAACTAATGATCACAGCAGTACATGAAACTACACAGACTATAGCTGTGTGGACGGGTTGAACTCTGCAGCCAATGTAAGGAAACACATTCAGGCTTTATGGAAAAAAATAATAATAAACACAGTTCAGAGCCAGTAAATTTATGGTATCATTATGATCAATTTGTTCATGCAGCACTGATGAAAAGAAAAGGCTTTACTTACAGAAACTTCCCCCATCGCCTCCTGTTAGCAGCAGCAGGTATTAGTGGCAGTCCGATTACTCTGAGCAGCGTCACACTCACAGCTCCAGAAACAGCCCATAACCCGGCCACAGCTTCTCGGGCCGGCAGTCTGCAGACCTGCTCCAAGACCACGATTTTATCCCAAAAACCAGCCTGTGGTTTTTTTTTTAGTCTTTTTTTTTTTTTTTAGAAATTCCGTTTGACCTTCAGCAAGCTCACAGTCACAAGCAGCACTCCATCGGAGGAAAAAACAGGAGCTGGCTAAATGATTATCTGAGGAAAGCCTCGCTTAATCTAATTAGACAATCTGTGGCTACAGTGAGCGCCAAAGAGACTGCTGCTGCTGCAGCTCCTCCTGCTGAGAGGAACACACCGGGTCTACACACACCAGGTGTACAAAGAGTCACAGACCAGGTCTCTACGCACACCAGAGAGTCACAAACACACAACAGACTTGAGGTTAAGATGTAAAACTGAGGATCAAGATGGTATAAAGTACACTAAAGGAGTAACCACCAGAAAACACCCTAGCAACCAGTAAGCATCCTCTAACAACCACCAAGAAAAAAAACATAGAAAACCAGCTATCATACCTTAGCAACCACCAAGAAACAGCCTAGCAACCTGCTAACTGTGATGTCCATCCTGTCCTCGGTGATCTAACTGCATTAGGTTAGTTGTTGTTCACTAGTGTTGTTTTCATTTCAGACACACACAAAACTCATGCACACTTCCCTTCCCCCCCACAGGCTGACGTCAGGTGGCACACACACAACACACACACACACACACAGGTGGATTACAGCATTTAGAGACACAGGAGGATTAACCCAACGCACACATACACACACAGGGTGATATCACTGTTTCACATTTGCATGATAGTGTTTTCACACTAAGCTAGCATGATCTTTGACCCTACACTCTAAAGAGGACGACTACCACAACAGTAGTTTAGGGACTCAGTGGGGATTGACCACGCCTACGCACATCCACAAAATCCATTCATGCTGCCACAAAACAATGACTGATACAAATTTATGATTCCACATTACTGATTGAATACACACTTAACCGCATGTTACAGCTCAGATCTGAAGGCGACTAAATCCAGGACTGCTGGAGTTTAAATAAATAAATAAATAACTCTCGTACAGAAGATTAAAGTCTGTGAAATGCACTTGCTGGATAAATTCATTCAGGGTGAAGAGGTTCAGTCAGCACTGGGCAAGTTGATCTGGGATCATCTCATCAGTCTTTCCAGTGTGTCTATGTGCATGTGAGTGTGAGTGAGCTGCCACCATGTGGTCACACACATTCAACACACAGCACAGACTCAAGCCACCTTGAGTTGAAGAATATCTCCTCATTTTTGCTGTTGAATGAAAATCTTTTATCTACCACATTGTGATGTTACAGCTGACCGAGCCGGTCGCTATGAACGGGGAGAGCTGTAATAACAACAGCAATGCAAACTGTTGTCTTGAAAACGTTAAGGGATCTGTATGTTGTCGTCAGCAGTCTCAGATATCTACTTTTCTGATATAGAAAACAGTCAAACTGAGAGTTTACAGGAAAATGGAACACATCCATCTGCTGTTCTTCTTTTCATCCTTGGACTATTACTGAATTATTACTGAGTGGCTCATACCATATTACCACACTGTTTAACGTTGTTTTGATTAGGCTGCACAATGCAGATGCTGTTGTCATCAGTGGTGTAGTGGTGCCTGAAGAAGCAAAGGATCAACGCCTGTTATAAACAGTGACATGTAAGATTACTCTTGCATATTTCACTCACCCAAAAATGGGACGGTGGTATTCGCACACTGCCACTTAACTTCTGCTGCTTGACATCAGGGAGGAAAGATCATTATGAAATCAACATTAAACCACAGAAGAGGTGCACATTTTGTAATCAATACTGAGCCACAGATGGTGAGACAATGACATAATTACGTATTCTGAGTGAACTATTCTGCTATTTCATTCTCCTTCCACTCATGCAAAATGGACTACGTCATGCCTCCGCCAAAAAATAAGTAGGTATACCTGCATATACCCTGCATTACACCACTGGTTATTCTCATCTATAGTTATATTAACTTTATTTTAAATTTCCACACACAATAATATGTTTAGTTTCTTCTACAAATCGATCAGGGACATAATGTAATTAGGTCATAGGATTAGGAAATAGAATCAAGTGTTTCCTCTAGTCATTCAGCAGAGATACTAAAAAGAAAATGTACAAATTAAAGTTATAAATTAGCCTTCATGTGCTTCCAGACAACACAAAAAAACCCACTAAATTTAGTTTTAGCTCTGCAACTGACCTCAAACAAAATCCCCCCAAACTACTCCCACTTACCACTGTTAACAAAGAATGATGGGGGAACATTGGCATCACAATTTGGGATGCATGTTGTAATTTTAAAAATTATGCCAGTGATTATTATATTCTTTGTGGATTCTGGACAAACCTCGGGGGATGCACTTAATATTTCTAAACAACAATCATCATCAATAATCTGGCTGATACCGACTGGATGTGTTGCCACCGTGGTGGTCACGTGTGTCTATCAAACTTGTGCACAGCTGATCGTGACGTCACTCACCAACATGGCGGACTGGAATAGAGGTAATGTTTTTTTTGACACGTATTCACTTCTAAATGTTCAGCCATGTACCGTTTCCAACAGTACAAAGCTAATGTTACAGCCGTGTGATGGAGTCTGTAACATGAACGACGGGTCAGACCGGCAGTGTGCGCGCTGTACGGCTCTGTGACGTTAGTTAGCCGAACACAAGCCTGGAACTCAGCTAACAGGCTAACTAGCTGAGGAGTTTAGGTTTAGTACTCATCAAACAGGTCTTTAAAAACGTACTATGAACTGAAATGTTTAACCAGTCCACAAAATGCGAACATGGTTTTTTTAAGCAAGTTAGAGAAGAGCTGATATCTATGTCCACATAGTGACTAAAAATGTGGTCTGCTTAGAGAGATTAGAAGACATGTAAACAGGACACGGTAATGTTAGTCCTGGTGTTGTGGCGAAGACTGTTCCCATGTTCATATGTGTTTCCCCTTACCTTAATCTGAACCAAACTTTATCCCAATTTATCTTCTGAGATTCCTGGACACAACCTTACTAATAAATCTTGCATGAAATATTAATATACTGCTTACATGTTGTGTCATCACTGCTCATCTCCAAACTTGATAGTGCTGGTTTACGCTGGTCTTCACTAAAGTGGCTTGCAAGTTCGGTCTTGTGGTGACTTAGGCTTTCTAGATAGATTTAGCTCATAAATCCGTGAACTTAACATTATTTAGGCTAGTAGCACTATGTCAACGACTCACCACTCCGCTGATGGAGGAAGTGATCCAAAATTTCCAATAACTCCGAAGCGTTGTGAAGTCCAAAAGTTGAAGTGTATTGAAAAAAAGATCGATGTAATCATCTCAATTATTGTCCATACTAGTGGCCTTAAGTCTTTCAAAGTCAGTATTTTCTCTGCTACAATAAACTGTTTGATTTCGACAAACCTGTATTAACTTAGCGGTCTGACAGCTCCATAAAATACAATGCATTTGTTAAATAAAGTACTTGGAAATAACAGGAACTCGGAATTATTGTTTATTATAATAGCCGTTAAGCTGTTAATGAACTATTTAGAAATACAATTGAACGGTGCCGTTATACATTAGCCTAATTTAGCTAAAGTTAATGTTACCATGGTACCATAAGCACGGGAAAATTAGAATTAGTTTCACACATAAATTCACAAAATTACAGTCAACACCAGAAGAAATATTTGTCCTCATTGTCAAGGTGGAGTTAAATATTATAAGGCTATATTTTATAATGCTGTCTTCCTCCTTCAGTGTCCTCTTCAGTCTCTTTGCATTTGTCATTATGTCCATAGAGATTGCTGAGCCAGTTCACCTTCCATTAATTTCAACATGGTAAAACCAAACCCTGCTGTCAAGGGCAAAATATTGGCAACCCAGAGCCTCATAAAGATATTATATTAAAGATATTATATTAAAGATATCTTTGGCCTTATGACCAAAGGACACACCCACAATAATTACTACATCTGTTGACTGACTGAAGAGCCATGAGACAAAAGACAGCCAAAAAATAAATAAATACATAAATTGCATACATACTATTGAACACATACCAAGACTGCTATACTACTGCATGATATTGAAAATGATACAAACTAATGAAAAATCAGATTTAATTAAAGAGAACTATCTACTCATGGTGAGGTTTGTTTGAATTTGTATATCGTTCAGGGGTAAACATTCATTAATAGTTCCCTGTAGGGTTCTGTGATATGACTGGATGGATATGATTAGAATACCAGGCATTTTAACCCAAAGAAATAATGAACCTACAGAGGACAACAAGTGGCCACACAGAGTCAGTCAGCAGTGTTTCATCTTTCATCTGACGTCTTTGTGCGTTTCCAGGTCATGGCTCTGTGGACGACATGTTGGACACTGAAAACAAACGTCTGGCTGAAAATCTGGCCACCAAAGTCTCCAGACTGAAATCTGTGAGTCACGACCAACAACTACTCTCTTCATGTAACATCATTTCTAATAAATGTGTTAATGTTTTTGTAGTCGGAGGTGATTCTTCGGACTGTTGATTCAGTCTGACACACACACGTTAAGGTGACATTGATGTGAACCAGAAAACATGGTTTAAGGATAGAGGGTGTCATAGTGTACAGATTGTACATTTGTGATATTGCTGTTGTGTGTTCCTTTCTTAAAATCCACCTTTATGCTCTCTCTGCTGTCTGTAGTTTGACCTGAGATGATTGATTTGATCAATTATTTATTTTCTAAAAATGATTTTAAAAAGTGCTATTTAAACTTGAAATCCTCTGTCCTGTCTCAATCTGACAGCTGGCGTACGAAATCGACAGAGAGGCTGATGATCAGAACGAGTATCTGGACGGCATGGTGAGTCCTTCTTTTTGTCTTTTTATTTATATGACATGTCCGTGGAAAGAGTTGGTTTCTTATTCTTTCAAAGGATTTCATCCATCTGTCTTTGTGAAAGGTTGATTTTTTTTTTTGCATTCAGCAAACACACATCCCATGATTATTAGCCATCAATAAAACTTCATGATAGCTAGTTGGTAAATCTAGTTTCCACATCATTTTCCTACACACTGATTCACTGGGAGGCAAGTTTCTTTTTAACAATATGATTATGATGGTCTGAAATTTCACTGGGGCCCCAAATTAATTTCAGAAAAGATTCATTTCACCAAAAGTGCTTGAGAAATTAAAAAATAAATAAATCAGAAAGTATAAGAGAAAGTCCGAGCGTTAAAAAAAGGAGTAGTAGATGTGTCTGTCAGAATCTGTGTAGATTGTTACATTTGATAAAGTATAAGTACATCAAGCTTCAAAAAGGCTGCTGCTGACCTTCAGACACATCCACACGACTCCTCTGGATTTGAATACATTTTTAAATATGTGAAGGAGGCTACATTATAGCTAAAACTGGGTGTAAAATAATTGTCTGAAATACAGGCCTGCATCTCTCTTCAGTTTCTCAAAGTTCCTCCACAATCTTTTTCCTTCTTCTTCTCTCTTCCCTTTTAGGACTCAAACTTCCTCAGTGCGACAGGTCTGCTAAGTGGCAGCGTGAAACGTTTCTCCACCATGGTCCGATCTGGCAGAGACAACCGCCGCATCCTCTGCTACGTCTCTATAGGCCTGGTCCTGGCCTTCTTCCTGCTTTACTATATGGTCTCCAGGATTCAACGTTGAGAGGAAAACCAGATCACCTAGGAGCTCAGACTGTAGACTCTGATATCGTATTTATCTCTGTGCTTCTCCTGCACAGGAGAAGACTCTTTATTCTGCAGCCAAGTGAGAAAACAGGAATTAGACAGAAAACATTTTGTTGAATTGTCTGAACTGACCAGCAGGGGTTGTTGGCCAGTTAAACATGGGAAACTATAGTGGGTGTGGGCTTACCAAAGATGATGGTGTCTATATAAAATACAAAACACAAATGTATCTGGACTTTGCACCAACTGGACTTAGACTCTGCACCACCTTTGTCCCTTCCTGCTGCAGCCAGAAAGTCTGAATATGGGCGAAGAGAATATGGAGCCTGGATTCAGTTCAGGTGGGTGTGGTCCCCACCACAGCTGAATGTGACAGGCTGATGAACTCGTCAATCAAGACCAGTAGCTGTGATTCTGTTCCAGACTGCACAATAATTTAAAGCAGGTTTTAAGTGGTAGCCTCTCTGTTGAAGCTGCAAATCTGAAATATTACTCAAAAATATGAGTCCACAAAGGAAATGAAGGAATGACTTATACTTACAAAATAACAAATCTCCATAAAACTTTTATTGGCAGTGTTATTCCAAGCTCAAAAGTTCTGTACATTCTTATTTTATTATTTCCTATTGGTACAAAACTGAAGTTTTCTCAAAGATGTTAAGTATTCAAACAGCAAAAACACTATTATGTGACACTTAATATGCAATACACATTGCCTGCCAATTTATTTGCAGGGTGGAATTTGGATACAGCAGGTAACAATCTGCCGCTGAAAGCAGGAAGTGACACGTCAATCAGCTATTGGCTGGATTTTGGTGCGCCAGGTAGTCACCATGTGTGGAAGGACTGTCAACTAACTGTTTAATTTAGATTTTTTTACACCTCAGTATGTTAACAAAAGTTTGCAGGTAGCTTTCTTCAGCATCTAATGACATTTTATGGATCCTGCAGTTCATTTACATATAAAGCTATAAATACACACATCATATCATGTGATTCTATTTTTTCTAAAAAAACAAAAACAAACAAACCTTCAAACATCAGCTTGTTCAGTTGTGTTTTACTTTAGTTTGAGCAGTACAGTTCAGCCTGTTTTCTTCTAATAATATTAAATGTTGGGACCTGTTCTGTTTATGGTTTACAGGGGCATGCATCATTCTAACATTTTGTCTTTTTTTTATTTTATTATTTACAAAATCCAGTCAGTCTGCAGAGCAGATCACTGCTGCAGGAGACTGGTGGAGGTTCAAGAGGGTCACAAAGAGTTTCCTTTCTTTTTTTAATGTTTACATTCCAGCTGTCTGGACTGTTGATCAGCCACAGCCTCCATTTATTATTAATACACATACACAATAAATCATTTTAATTGTGGAACTTTTGGGGGATATTTGCTCATTTTTACATGGTTTATTTACAATCTGGGCATTATGTGAGATATAGTAAAAATAATTTATGACTTTATCAAAGATTTTATTTTGATAATCAAATAAAAACACCAACAGAACAGAATTGAAATATCCATATTGACCCCAGGGCTGTACCTTGTATCCAAGGATGACCTGAAGTCACTCAAGTCATGAAGGAATGAAACAAACCAGGAATAAAGTTCTGATGGGGAGAAACAGTTACTTGAACTTTGCCTTAATGTGTAATAAAAGATTAAAAATACTGGAATCACCCTCTAAATTATATAACATGTCTAAATTGTAATTATAAGCTGCAAACATTCCCCATGTGTGCATATATTTTGGTATTCACTGCTTACTCTCAAAAGTGAGTTTTTCAACGTGGTGTATTCACGTGAAAACATACAGACTGTAAAACAAATTTTCCTAAAGTTAATAAATTAAAAGCTCTGCAATCGAGATCGATAGACATAGATATATACTTTATTGACCCTGAGGGAAATTCAAGCATCCAGTAGCAGCATGAGACACAGTAAACACACAGTAAACATACATTAAAATTAACCTACACAACAGTAAACATACGTTAAAGTTAACCTATAAGATAAATCTGCATTTAAATTAAACCTGTACAAAGTAAAATATGTGTATGTGCATAGAAATTTGACGTGCAGAGAAATTACATCAGATAAAATTATTAATAGAAAACTATATAAAAGTAAAAATAGAAAACATTTTTTATAGGAATAAGAAACAGAACTACAAATAGAGATAAAAACGTATAAACCAAATAAAATTAATGAAATTAGGCTGTAGACACTGAATGAAAGTAACGGCATTTAGCAGTGTTTTTTACGTCAGCACATAAAAATATAAATTTTAAACTCAACAGTAAAAGTAATTTAAAGAATGAAAACACATTAGGTCGTTGATATGAAAATGAACATGTAATAAATTGTCTCTAAATTCAGATGATCTCACTCCTGTCATGTTCGTTTTGTGTGTGTTTTGGCCACAGTGTGCCACTTCGGGTCCGCTCGTGTTCTTCCGGTAATCTCCGCTCCACTGCGTCTCTCGCCTGTCGACTTCATGAAAACAAACAGCCGAGCGGCTCTGTCTCCTTTATCCGGATTTGTTCACACGATTCATTGATATTTCCGTTAATTTAACATATAATATTGTTCATTTTTAACGATTACCGTAAAGGGGTTTCGTATTTGCGGTTCCTCTCTGGTTCGTAACAGGCTCGGCTACGCTCGGATCCCGTTCTGCCCCGAGACTGCTCGTTCTCATTCGGCTCTTGTCGTTCGGCGGAAGAATGGACGAAGCGGACTCGGCCACGAAGGCACTCGGGCTGGATGAACCGCCCATCGTCATGCCGCCGGTGGGAGGCTCGGATACCGAGTCGGAGGCCGAAGTCACCACGATGGCCGTGATGGCCGAACCGGGAAACATCGACATGGGAGCCGAGTCCTTGCCGAACCCAGACGAGGCCGAAGCGGCTTTCGCAGGCAAGGCGGGCTTTAGCTAACAGCAGGCCGCTGCTGAGCGGGGTGGCGCTAAAACACAAAAGTGTGACGTTAGCTTCACTGTGTGTTTTAACAGGCACAACAGATACATGAATGAATGTTTTAGTTCTCATTGATAAAAATCAATCAATAACGACGCTCATACGGCTCATAAATTTGCCGTAGTTGGTACATAGTAGTAATACTCTTGTTGCCAAAGTCCATTAAATTTTCATGCATGTTAAACCTTTTGTAGCCTATCGATAGCTCATACCTCATAAATATCACAGAGCTTATATTTATCTGACTAAATTAGCATATATTCCCAAATTCGGCAATGTCAAACATTATAAATCAAATCAACCCAACTTTAAAATACAACTTTTAGATTGGCTTTCCACTGTTACCCCACCATAGTGTATTATTAATTGGTGGATTATGATAGTTGACTGGATAAGATTAACCAGGTTGTGCCACTAGTGGACAGACTGGATGAGCTGTGAAAACAACCAGCAGCAGTGAAAATAATATTATTATAATAAAAAGTACACTGGTTTTAATGATTCTAATGTAATATTCTTTTATCTTTACATTACAGATGTACTGTAGTAGCTATAGCACAGTAGATGTACTGGTCTGAAGATGTATGTGATGATAAAATATTTGACTCTCTTCTTTTTGATCAGAAGTGACGGCTGTGACGGTGGCCGACGTTCAAGCTGCGGAGGACAATGTTTTCACCACAACTGTTGCCACATCAGGAAGTCTCCCTGAACACATGCTGGTAGATCAATACACACACATGATCACTTTGCCACACACATGATCACAGTGTCACACTGTATATACAGTCTGTTGTGTTTTATCAGATCGGCTTCAAAGAGCAATAATCAAGTGAAAGGGCAGCTTTCAGATGATATTTCATTGATGTTTCCCATCATTAATAAACAACCTCATCGTGCTCTGTACAACACACAGCAGGAACAGCCAGCTGTTAGAAAATAGTAGAGAAAGACTGCTACGCTTTCTACCAGGATTTGTTCTCTTGGCTACACTTTCACTCTGGAAAACTTTACTAGTCCAAATTAATGTCATTAAAAAACAAACTTAGCTTCTATTTTCTAAAGCTGATGTGTTTGAAGTGAGTATGAAAAAACTACCTGACGGTTCAGAATAAACAGTGACATTTGAGAAACCAGACCTTGAGCAGAATCACATTTCTGTTCAGCTGAGTTTGGACCACTTTCTTATCAATGACATTAATTGTCCCCGATACACTGCTACATTAATTACTAGTATTATTATTTTTTTATTAGCAATTAGTAATCAGTACTCTCAAATGAATGCATGATCACAAAAGCTACAGGTATAAACAGGCAATAAACAGATGAAATGAATGAGGCAGTAAATATATACATATATAAATATGAGTCAGTGTAGTTAAAAGAATAAATAAATAAACAGGTTTTCATTTTGAGTTTTTTTTAAGTACTTTAATTAAAAAACACAACTTTTTTTAGTAGTTTTTAAGTACTGTTATTTATTTATTTACAGGGACTTCCATCTGTGACAGTAAATTTACATTCATATAGATGAGATAAATGAAATTGGTCATTTTGAAAATCGTCAAACTATACTGACTCATTTATATATATTTACATTTATATATATATATATATATATATATATATATATATATATATATATATATATATATATATATATATATATATATATATATATATATATATATATATATATATATATATATATATATATATATATATATATATATATATATATATTATATATATATATATTTATATATATATATATTTATATATATATATATTTATATCATATTTATTGCCTCATTTATTTATGTGAGGATTTATTTATTTCTGTATTTATTTGTTTGATATGAACCATTAAAAACTGTGTGTTTGTTTCACAGAGTGGGAGGACGACCCTTCAGCTGGGTGAAGGTCTCAGTACCCAGAAGGCCACTTTAATCGTGGTTCACACTGACGGCAGCATCGTGGAGGCTGCTGGCCTCAAGTCTGCTGCCACCATCACATCAGGTACATATTTATTTGTGGTGTCTGTGTGTGTGTGTTACAGTACTGAGATGGTCCATATTGAACCAGGGCCCTGTTCCTCTTGATATCCAGATAAGATGTTGGTTATTTGAGTTTGGATTTGTCTGGAACCGTTTGTCTGTTTCATTCTTCTGTATGTCTCATAGGCCCACAGACTCCGACCACCCCGCTGACTCCACCCGAGGACAAAGAACACTGTTCCAAGTACAACTGGGACCCCTCGGTCTACAACAACGAGCTGCCGGTCCGCTGCAGGAACACTAGCGGAGTCCTCTACAAGAACCGACTGGGATCAGGTAATCAATAAACACCTGTACTAGTTTTCATCGATTACCAGTAAACCACGCTTATAAGAAGGATTACATAAATCTGACTGAAGTTACCATGGAAACCTGGTCCTGAGAATTAGCTTTTAAGTTTAGCTTTACTTCAGGCTGAGTCAGTCTGTCTTAAAAGGTTCTCCTTGATAATTCCTCTTGAACAAGAGTTTACCGTTCTTGTCTGATTTATCACATTTTGACAGATTCTAGGGAAATTAAAATGTAAAGCTCACATGTTTCATCTTTGCCTGGATGCTGTCAACATGTGCTTTTAAATATTATTGGGAAAATAGCATGTATATATTTGTTTTAGGCTACGGGAGTATTAATTTAGAGAATTAAAAAAAAAAAAGTGTCACATAACTGTAACATCAAAATCAAAACCGCGTGCTCGCCGTTGCCCTCAGTGTAAATAACATTGAAGAAAGACACCCAGAAATCTTTGTACTTAAAGTAGAAGAAAAAGTGAAGGTAGTTCAAGGGGCTTAAAAGTAAAAGTTGTCATGCAGAAAATTGAATTTTAAAATTATTATTACTGATGCATTAATTAATTAATGTAGTTAATTAACTGCCTGTGTGGGCAATGGACCAATAAGAAAGGAAAAAAACAAAGGTCCTGTTCACCTTCAGGGCAAAAGAATTCGCTGTTGTCTTAAAATATTTTTAAAAGGTGGAGATCACTGTTGACTACCTTGTGAGTGATGCCAGAACTGGATCCATCAAAGCCGTCTTTATGAAGCAGCCCTCAGACGGTCAGTTATGCAGAACTCTTTACCGATTTACACCAACATGAGCACATTCTCCACCAAAACCAATTTGTTAAAGAATTGTACCAGTTAAATTTAGAGCTGAGGATGCAGGTTATACAAAACTGAAACCAGCTGCTGATCTCATCATGGTTCAACATTGGCGTTGTCTACACAAGCAGCCACTGAGCTAACTGTCTGTGATCCATCTAATGCCTGGTCTCCATATCAGAAATCTGTAGCTCGCTGCAGGCTCAGAGTTCAGAGTTTTTAAAGTGTGGCACCAATGAATCCAAAACCAGAAAATTGACTTATTTATGCTATAAATCTGTTTTTCTTGACAGTGTAATATTGACAGAATTTGAAGTTGTGTGATTGGATGTTTCTTACTGAAATGCAGCTCGGTCATAGTCGTAGTTGACTTGTCTCTTTCAGTTTTTATGTACGCAGGTTGTACCTTTTTTTTTTTTCTTCTTCTTTATTTCTTTTAGGATCAATCAAAGAGGCTTAAAGAGTTTCATGTCCATCTGAGGATTGAAGAAGGTGAATTACATTTTTATGTGACCAGGTGAATAATTTGTGGTGTGTTGTGATTAGGAGGTAAAGGTCGCTGCATCAGACACAACCAGCAGTGGTTCACTCCCACTGAGTTTGAAGGTCTGGCAGGAAGAGCGAGCAGCAAAGACTGGAAGAGGAGCATCAGATACGCCGGCAGACCTCTGCTCTGTCTCATACAGGTACACATACCATTAGAAAGGAAGCAACAGTGAGTGGTGCTACAGAGATGTCACAGTGTATGAATCATATTCTCCAGAGGTAAAGGAACGGGATTGTTTGTTAGTCAGTTAATGATTATCATTTTTATATTAAAATAATAACTACACTGTACTACTGCAGTACTACACTTATAAAGTGTTTTAACTGTGTGTGTTTGTGCATAGGAGCGCATTCTAAACCCCCACGCTGCTTCCTGTACCTGTGCAGCCTGCTGTGATGACCTGACAGGGGTGAGTCAGCAGGACCAAGGATCAGCTCAGTGTTTTCAGACTGGACAGTTCTTTCTATTCTATTCTTTCTTCTATTTAATTGTTTATTTAATTATAAAAATAGTTTTAGACAGTTTCGTCAAAATAGAAGTTACAAGCCACATTTTCGATCGACCATCAACTTGCAGCTCACCTGTGGTCTGAGTTCGATAGACACAATGATATCTGGCTTTAGTTTAACGCTTAAAGGAGATAATTGGAGATCATTTGTCATGATTGTAAGTTTGATTTTTGGATCCCTTAAAGAAGGTCTGATCCAAATGCTTTATTTTTTCTTGGACTCAGCTGCAGAACATAATGGGAAAGCTCTGAAGAGCCAAATTATATAATTTTCTCATAGAACAGGACAAAGCCATTATGACCATTTTTATTTAGCTTCAATAAAAATGGTGTTTCTAGAAAAGAACAAAGGCTTCTTTTATGATGACTGGGTCATCAGACTATTTGGTGTCAGTCAGATCTGACAACACTGTGTCTGGTCCCAGTGTCTGTGATGGTTTCCTGATGAACTAAACCTGTTTGTGTTATCAGAATGAACATACAGTTTGAAGAAGTACCACTTTGGAAACAATGGATGTTTGTTCGAAGTATCCTCATCATTTTGGTCAGATAACAGAACTCAGTTTGTGTTTGTCCTCTTCTTGTCTCTCTCTTCAGTGCCCAAAGGAAACAGATTCTCTGGTAGCAGAAAACATCAGTATGGTAAACGTAGTTTCATACTCTACGATTGTCTCTGATTTGAAGTCTCGTCCCTGACATGTTGATTTCATTGGTCTCTCTGTCTCCTCTCTGCCTGGTTCAGACTGGTCCAGTTCGCCTCTTCGTCCCATACAAGAGACGGAAGAAGGACAACGACCCTCCGGTCACCTCCCCAAAAAAGGAGCTTCCAGCCACCAAAAATATCACGCTGGCCCCGGGGACCACATGTATGTCAGGTGACCTCATTCTAACGTATGATTGGTGGAGCGGCGGAGTCACACAGCAGAAGAAGAGAATAGATTTGTTCAATCAGCTTGTTCAATGTCTGTTGTCTGTTCAGTAGTTTCTATCAGATCTGTGGTGTAAACGTTTAAACTTCAAGTGTGTGCACAAACATGCCTGACACATCTGTCCTCCAACAGTCACGGTGTCTCCATCAGGACAGTTCACCACCTCCGGTACTTTGACCTTTGACCGGAGTCCGACGAGCGACGCCACCGCCGCTGCTGCTGCCGCCGCCATCATCTCAGAGAATTCAGCACAGAGCGAGGTGTTCACCAGCACAGCAGGTATGGTCCACCACTGTTATCATACTGTCCAGGTGTAATACATTTATGTGTTGTCAGATGTGTGCTCACAAATGAATATGAAGCAGGTCAGATCAGGTTTCTGTTGTTCATGGTGAATCATGTCTGTTTTTTATAGAAGCACATTGAATTCAACAAAAAACTTAATTTATGACAAAAAGATGTTAGATGTGACAAATTAAGAGATTGTGATTACATGCTCTATTCTCTCAACACTTTATTTCTGTTGATTTTCCATTCATATACAAAAGAACCAGCTTCTGTGTAATATTCACCAGTTCATTGTCCAGTTTTCCCGTCGCCAACATTGTCTATTTCTCCGGACACCTCCTGCTGAGTTCTTATCTTATGAGTTAACAGTCCCATCTTATATATGTCTGTCACAGTTTTCAGGCATTCGTCTTGTGTTGCTGTTTCAACTTTAAACCACCTCGTTGCAGGGGTGTCGTTTAGCTCAGTTGGTAGAGCAGCCGCCCCATGTGCGAAGGCTCAGTCGTTGCCGCGGCAGCCCAGGGTTCGAATCCGACCTGTGGCTGTTTCCCGCATGTCATTCCCCGTCTCTCTCTCCACATTCCTGTCACTCTTGAGCTGTCTCTATCGAAAATAAAGCTTGAAAAGGCCAAAAAAATAATACTGAAAAAAAAAACCTCCTTGCAATAGCAGTTTTTACAGAAGTCCGTCTTCTCTTCGTACAGTATCTTCTGTGAAAGAGTACAACGCTACAGTTGATTTAAGAATAACCTATCCAAGGATCTTAACAATAGCCATGTGAACATCTCCCCAAAACTGTGTGTGCTCTATTCTTGTTGTTTTGAGATAGTTAGTAAGTACGAGATAAGTAGTTTGTCGTAGCTTTGAACGGCTTGCTCACACATGCAGCTACTTAGCTGAGACGTGGTGATGCAACAACAACCCAGTGATGTTTTAATGTTTTGTATCGACTTTCCTCGTGACTGTTTTAAAGAATTGGTTCTCAACTGACTGAACTGGTTAAGTAAACGTGAAAAGAAAATGAGTAAACTGAACACTGTGAAAGTTATGACTCATTATCTGTTCATAAGTATGCTAATGGGCTGGACTCACTGTAGCTGTGTATGCATTTTTAAACAGAATAAGGACTGTAGATTTTGTCTCCCTTCACTTCCACTGAAATCACTTTAGGAGAGGATCTCTTTGCAGCCAGTATGAACTGGAGAAATGATGACAGTGATCAAAAACTTTCAAATTACACATCAGCAGGTCAGTATTGTTTTAAAAAATAACCAGTTGGCCCCGGGTTGATATTTAGTTTTTGAAAACAAGCCTAATATTTGTTTGTGTCAGATGTCTCATTTTATTCAACCAACGCTCCATAACTCAGAAATTCAGTTCACGAATATTTAAACAGACAAAAAGCAGCGCTGCCACACATCCAGGACGTGTAATGTGTCCTCCCTCTTAATGATCTGTGGGCAGGGTTTCCCCAAAGTCCCCTGCTTTGCAGCTGACCTGTGTCCTATCCATCATCCTATCAGGCGTCAGGGAAGCACCACAGCTGCTCTCTGATTGGCTGTCGTGCTGCTGTAATGAGCTCTCAGGAGATTCCAGCTCAGTGGGTGTGAGTGCTGTGTGACCGATTTTTCTGTCTGATCCTATTGTCCTCCTTAAAGGACCAATCAGAGATGTCCCACACCTCCTCACTCCTTCCTCCTCTTAATACAGAGGAAACACTTGAAGCACTAAAGCTGAGTTATTAATGTCTCCCAAGGCTGATATTTGTCAGTCCCGATCAGCTGACAAACACACAAACTGGTGATATTTCATCCAGAACTCAAACTGATAATAAACATGGAAGTATTAGTAATTTAAATGAAAGAAAACTTTACTGATTGGAGCTTTAACCATCACTAGGACTGTCCTGATTGGCCGTAAGGCTGCTGATGACTTCATCTTAGTGCTGGGCCACGCACACACACAGAGCAGTGATCCATCTGTCATTACTGTCTCTGCCCTTCACCCGGAGGTTAATGAAGCACCCTGGGCCTAAGAGTGTGTGTTTGAAGTTTCAGACGAAGAGATGTGCTTCAGAAAATAATTGAAAGATTCAGGACATTAATTCAAACTAAATTCAGTGATGAATCTGCCCAGAATCCACATGTCGGCCTAAAACTGATGTCAGAGTTTAAACAAAGTTTTCCTCTCAGGCGAGGTGTAAAGGTGGAGCTTGGATGAGGGGAAGAAACAGATTTTTAAATGTTCGAATGATGAAGCTGTTGAATCTGATTTCTTTTCATTTTCAGCAGGGTGACAGCAGAGGGCAGTAAAGTCTGTGCTGCTGCAGAACAACCACAATATAAAGAATTAAACAGAGCAGATATATATATATACACACACAATATATGGTACAATATATTTTTTACAATTCAAATGCATATATTTAAAAATGTGTGTAGCAGTAAGGTATCCCAGCCTCTATGTAGCCTGTGGGACAAAACCCAGGGCAACTGTCTGTGAAACAGCCTCTGCTTGTTAGGCGTACAGTAATGATTGAAGGCTGCTAAGATGAGGATATCACTTCCATCTTCTCTTAGTTATCTCATTTAAATTATAGTGGCAGTGAGAAAATCAACCTGAATCAGTGAACATTAGACTCTTTTAACCAACTGAAAACTCAAACAACTGTCACACAGCAGCTTCTTTCTAGAAAATTACTGAGAAATGTTCTGTCAGATTAGTAGGAAAGTTAAATAAAAATGAATATTCTCTAATGACTGATGAGTTCAACACACCTCCATTTACCTGTGAGAACACACGCACCCGTTTTCCCCATGACATGCTAATCAGTGTCTGAGATGGATGTGTAGTTATTTTTGGACTCGTCTGTTCTCAGAGGAGCGCCGAGCTGTCAGTGTTCATCCCTGTAGGAATAAAAACGGACATTACAACACGTATGTAGGTCAGTATTGAATGTATGGAGGACGTACACAGTGACCATGTTCTGTTTAGGCTACCTGCTCCATTTCATTCTACAGACTTCATTAAATATGTGAGGGCTGAATGTAAACCTGAGAACTTGTCACAGCAGGCGTCCAATCGCATTAGCTGTCAACACGGGAGACCTGGCAGTGACCTGCTGCTGTACACGCTCAGCATGTGGAGCGCTTCTTCTAATGTACAAGCAAATGTAAATGAGTTAGTATCATCTACCACGTGTACACTGAGGATGGATCAGGTAGATCGCATAAATCAGGTTACTGCAGTAAGCCAACTGTAACAAAGTAACTTCGGTGGTTAGATGTGGTCAGAAATGTGCCTTGTTGCACCTGTAACCCCACCCAGAAGTGATGTCATGGGCTACACCAGTACATCACAGCAGCAAGGTGAAACTGTACAGGTCCAGCATAAGGTTTAGCGGCATCTAGCAGCAAGGGTGTAGATTGCAACCTGCTGAATACCAGCACCTGTCGCTACCAATCATGTTGGTGCAACTATGTCGGCTGTGAAATGCAAAAGGTCCTGTTGAGAGCCAGTGTTTAGTCTGTCCATTCTGAGCTACTTTCTATCTAAAATGACTTGATTTCATATGCTGAATCAGAAAGGTGCCACTAGGGATGGACTGGAGAACTTTTTGTTCAGTGGCTAAATCGATTAATCTTTTTTCAATTTTCTATTAAACATAAACTTTAGCCCATCTCTGGTAGGATGGTGGGAGGATTTGCTGTTTGTATTTTTTTTTTGTTTTAAAGGTCCAGTGTCTAGGATTTAGCGCGGCATCTAGTGGTGAAGTTGCAGATTGCAACTAACTGAATCACCCCTCGCCTCAATCTCCCCTTGCAAGCGGTAGGAAGAATGTATGGTGGTCGTAAAAACCATGAAAAAACAACATGGGTGATAAATTGAATCTGAGCAAATGGTTTCCCGTCAGCTCTCTGTTGTCCTCTATTAGAGGCAAAAATCACATAAAAAAATCTTTGTCTCTCTTAGTGCTGACGGCGTTGCCGGCATTAGCGGTAGCTCCTCAGCCGGTTCAGGCCAAGATGACTGTGGCAGCGGCGGCGTCCCCGTCGGTAGGGCTGGTGAGTGGGCTGGAGGTGAGTCCCGTAGGAGGGACGGGGACGGCAGTCAGTGAGGGGCAGAAGAACACCTGGCTGTACCTGGAGGAGATGGCCAACACGCTGCTGAGCAACGTCCAGCAGCTGAAAGCTCTAATCGAACAGGCCAAAAACAGTCCTGGGGACATGGCAGGGGTCAAAGGTCAGGGAGGCAGGAAGGAGGTGAGAACACAGACTGACACAAAAATACACACTGACATAAAAAGTCTTTGATCAGTAGCATTAACCATAAATTACATTATTACACATGAAATATGATAGTGAGATTATTACTATGTCTGTGTGTGTGTGTGTGTGTGTGTGTGTGTGTGTTTTCAGTGCATGCAGTCGTTTCAGAACCAGATCTCGTTTCAGCAGCCAGACGATTCGGAGGCCAAGAGGAGCTCTGAAATCACAGAAATCATCATCAATGTACGACACACACACTTAGGGCACACACATGTTTTTGGAGGGGTTTAAACCAGATCAGTCACAAACCTGCTTCTCTAACCTCGAGGACATAACATTGCTTTAGAGCTTTTTAGGCTGCTCTGTCAAGACAAGATATTCAAAGTTACATCCACTTTTTTGAGTTAGTTCATTATTTCATGTCGCTACATTATCAGCCCATAATGTATCTTTATGGAGCATAGACACTAATGTGATGACAGATGAGTGAAAATTCATGTGAAACAGGTCTGATGCAGGCAGTCAGATACTGTATGTGAATTCAAGCTAAAATAGGAGAATAGTAGTCGTATTTACTCTAAATATAATATTTACTCTGATGGGAACCTGGAAAAATATATTCAAACATTCTGACATTTAAAAATGGTTCCTGTCGCCTGATCTATGCTCATATGTTCATCTACGTTCTCCTTTACTGGCTCT
This sequence comes from Miichthys miiuy, assembly GCA_036365135.1. Taxonomy (NCBI): domain Eukaryota; kingdom Metazoa; phylum Chordata; class Actinopteri; family Sciaenidae; genus Miichthys; species Miichthys miiuy. The sequence goes on from CM071610.1 coordinate 20,056,272, forward strand.
GCAGCAGATGTGTGTGAACTGTGGTCGGGTGGCGATGAGCGAGTGTACCGGCTGTCACAAGGTCAACTACTGCTCCACTTTCTGTCAGAGGAAGGTAAGACTCACCTGGACGATCCTCTGGAGTAAAGTCAGGTTTTTCTTTCAGTGTAAGAGTTTTTAAATAAGAAATTAATATCTCCCTTTCAAGAGTGTCCTGGTCAAGATTAGCAGCCGTAACACTAAAGACGTGGCAGGTACAAAGTCCATGCCACAAAATCAAAATGAAACCAAATCCGAGTTACTGTTTTAAATCATACCCTTTTTTTGTTTGTTTGTTTTGGGGTTGGATCTTTCTTCTTTCTTTTATTAAATCAATGACAATTTGGAATATCAAAAACGAGGCGTCAGTTTGTTTGTCCTTTTTTTCCACTGCAGGATTGGAAGGATCATCAACACACCTGCTGTCAGTCTGCAGGGGGCGTTGCTGTTCAGGAGGAAGAGCCAATCACAGCCATGGACATGGACAAAGTGAAATGAAGTAGCAGCAAGCCCTGCCCTCAGTCCGTATCAGGAAGTCCTTATGTGGACAAAGAGGAGATTTTCTTTCTGAACACACCTGGCACTTATTATGAAAGTTTCCCCTCAGACCGACATGATCTTCTGTGAGCTGAACCAGTTCCATTAAAAACTGCACTGACTTTATATTTGTAAAGAGAGAAGTTGGGTGTTTTTCCTGTTCACTTCAATACAAATCACAGCTGCGTCTAGAGGACATTAGAGGAACTGCAGCTCATCGCACTTGATCACGCTGAACTGCACATGAAGGTGATCTGAACTCAGTACTTCAATAATCATCAAAACTTTCATTCACTCCCATCCCGGGTTCCATTTTTTAAAAATTCATTTACTTTTTTTATTTTATCATTTACCGAAATACAGATTTTTTTTTTTTCGGCATTTTCAAGCTTTAGTTGCCAGAGACAGCTGAAGAGTGACAGGAATGTGGGGAGAGCGAGATGGGGAATGACATGCAGCAAGGGGCTACAGGTCAGATTTTAACCCTGGGCCACTGCAGCAAGGACTGAGCCTTCGTACATGGGGCGGATGCTGTATCAACCGAGCTAACCAACACCCCCGAAATACTGATTTTTATTTATCTTCCCTCGGAGACTGTTATCTCTCTTTTGTTTTAAGAAACATTATTTTGCTGCCATCTGAACTCTTTAAATCTTCAGAGACCGTCCTGGATAAATAAAGGTCAAACACATCAATAGAATAAAAAGAAATTAAATTAACTCCTTCCCACATTGTCCTAAACTTAGAGGTGAAATATCTGTCATCTGTTATTGTGGTTTTATCATTGAAGAATTGTCTGAATCAAAAAATAGTTTCAGCTGAAACAATGTTTGTTTTTGTATTCACAGTATGTGGAAGTGTATATTTGAGTCTGTTTTTCTAAGATATTATCTTGTATACCACCTTTAAAAAGTGATCAACTTTTTTTTTTACTTGTAATTCAAACATAGAAGCTCAGCTGCTACAAGCATTAAATTATTTAATGAAACTGTGGTTTAACTTTTCATTTGTATAGTCAACCCTGCCAGTAGCCAGAGTAGTCAAATGGTGTCTTATGATTGATGCATTTCAGCCAATCAGATCGTGTGTCTCACTTTGCTGTTCAGCAGGAATCCTGCAGTTTGGAAAAACGACATTTCAGGGCAGAATTGACATTTTAAAGTCCAGTTTGTCTTTTAGTCCCACTGGAAAGATTTTCCAATAGAGTTATCATTTTACTCTTTAGCTTTTCCATTTCTTTCTTTTCTTTTAAACTCCAAATTCAATCTGCAAAGGAAGATATACAGTATATCAATGCCCTCTGCAGGGCATAAAAGTGAAATGGTTTGCATGTCCACATACTTTTGGCCATGTAGTGTACCTCAGATTCATTAACTCCAATTTAAATTTTATATCTAACAAGCTTTCCTTCCAGTGAACCTGAACAAAATAAATAAATAACCAAATCTCTAAAAAAACGATAAATAAAAAACACAGATGTTTTCATATATATATTTGTTATCATAAGTCAGCTTCTTCACTCATCTATAATCAATACAAACTGAACATTAAATCAACCCTCTACATATCTTCTTTCTGACTCCGTGTTAAGGACTTCTTCAGTAGGATTTAGAAGAGACTTCTGTCGTCATTCATTTCCTCTGATGTTTATTTAATAAGTTATTTTATTAATGAAATACAAATTTCAGGTTTATTTTTAACCAACTTGAGTCAGAGGGAAAACTCAGTATCAGCCCTCCTGCAGGAATCCAGCAGACAGATTTGTCTGCTTCTGTTTCACATCTGGTTTTAAGATTCATTTTTTTGTGCTTAGCAGCTGGAAACAGAGTTTAGCTTTTGAAAAATATTTCTGACAGTCAGCAGTCAGGTGATCTGTCAGAGCGACTCTAGATGAATCATTTCAGATATGATGATATTTGATTCTGCTGTGTCTCAGTCCCAGCGGCTCTCAGGTGTCTGCTGCTGCTCACTCACAGTGAAGGGGACCCCCTCAGGACCAGACATTTCCAGCATTAACAGCCAACTGTAAATGTAGAGAAACTTTAAGCTGCAGTTTCATCTAATGTCTCCCTTAAAGGACAGCTTCACAATTTCTTTCTTCTTTAGTTATATATTTCTTGTACTATCTTTATATTTGTTATGCCCCAACTCACCAAATTAAATTCTTTGGGGATGTATGAGGTACTGAAGCATAGTGATTGTGTTATTTACAGTAGACGTTGGTCAGCACACTACCAGTTTGAAGAGGCAGACGGAAGTCCGGGCACAGATATGGAGCAAATCACTGATGTGGTCAGAGTCAGCAGAAAAATATAATTTAGCCACGTAAAAATGGCCCATCTAAAAAAATCAATATCCCTTTAAGTGTACGCTACAGTCAGCATATTCTCATCATGTTACCTTGCTGTCAGACTTGGCACTAGATTGTCAACCATAGAACTTAAATTTTCCTAAGCCCAACTGTGCAGTGTGCGGCATATTACACCACAGGTCTGACAGCAAGCCTTCAGTACTTTTGAGTCATGGCTTGTCTACACATGTATGAAGGATTGAAGGCAAGCTGTAGCCTCCGTGGCTGTGAAGTGAAGCCAATGCACAAGTGCCAACAACTGCAGTTCCTTAAACATCCACTTGAGGCTGGCTACAGAACAAGTCAATCTCCATAAGCCCCCATGTAGCAGAAATAAACATGTTTACAGCCTGGTACATAAACCGTCTCTACATTTAATTTCCACGTTTGTGACAACTGTATTGAGTCTGAATTTTTATTCAACTCACCTGTTCAAATTATATTAAGGTTTAAAGTTATGCATAATTAACAGCGTGGCCACTTTGATTGACAGGTTGGTGCAATTCCAGATGGCTTGTTTGAGCACCCAGAGATCATTCACCTGGCCTTAGATCCATCAATGATCCACAACTTTGCTGATTTTTAGATTAGCTGGGAGGTGAAAGAGGCAGGACAACCAAGGTGGCGGCGAGAGCCACAGATTTGGGGCTTCAAAACGGCACTTCAGAAACCATGAGAATGCTGGAAGTAACAAAAGTTAATTGAAAACTACAGTGATAAATTATGAAGTTTGATTCATTTGAAGGTGATTTAAATGAAACAGTCGTGATATAAACATACCTCGTATTACCTTCATCATTCACAACAAAACTGCAATTTTTCATCTAAACCCTAACCCTGATATTCATCTGAACTGTGTGACTACCATTCATTATTCCAAATGACAATCATTGTTTACAGCAAGCAAGGTGACTTCAGGGAAAAATATCAATCAAAAGCCACACCTCACCAGTTTAGATGAAAGACGCCCACATCCATATGCCTCCCATTCCTCGACAGCTAGTTTGAAAAATAGTGAAATTTTCATCACGATTTCATCATCATGGTGTTTCTCTGTCTATGAAAATCATATAAGTGTACCTAAATGTGTCATGTGTTTAGATAGAGGCCTGAGTCTGTTGCACTGACTCAACTGAGTATCTTCCAAAATTTGAAGTCTCTTCAGTAAATTCTCTCTTTTTGTAACTCCCATAGCTGAAGTCTCATCTGCAGCTGAACATTAGCAAGCGATGATTATGAACTTTCACAGGACTAATCCTCTCCTGACCCCTGTATCCATCCAGGGGGAGGATGTCAAGGCAGGTCACTCCTATAAATAGTTCAGAGAACACCTGAACAGGTTAGAGTAAAGTGGAAACACAGGGGCTCTCTACAAAAAGGGCCAACACCATCTCTGCTTCCCGCAGAGGTTCAGAGCTTCAACGTCTGCAAGATGCTGCAGATGTTCTACCACTGTGTGATGGGCATCGCTGTCTTTTATGCTGCCATGTGGTGGGGATGGAGTGTGTGTGTGAGAGAGAGAGATGCTAACAAGCTCAAGAAGCTAGTTAGGAAGGCCAGGTGAGAGATTGGTAGAGGATTTAAGCAGGATTCTCTGGAGGTGGCGACGAAGAAGATGATGCTGTCCTAATAGGTTAGTATCTTGAATGTTTCCCTCTCTTTCCATGACATGCTAGATGAGAAGAAGAGGGTCTGCAGCCAAAGACTTATACTCCCAAGGTGTTCCACCGAGCAAACTGTACCCCCACTCTCTCACACTGTGGACATCAGTGAAATTGGAGGCTGCTGAAGTCTTACTGGACTAATATTTTACATTTTCTAGAACTTCAGGCACAGTGCAACATATTTTCACAATACTGTTTGTTTGTTAATCTATCTTAATCGCCAGTATGATGCAGAGACTGTTTAAAGCCGTGACAACCCAGAGTTGAGACCAGGAAGCAGAGCTGCAGTCTTATATGCTTCTCTGCGCCTCCATTAGAGCAGCTGCCCACCCAGTCCTTTAGTATAGAGACTGTGTCTGTCCCCCATCCACCTACATTATTTAAAGATAAAACAAACAGAAGAGGAGTTCATCATAAAAACTTAATAAAAATTAAATAAACATCTCCAACAGTCCAAAATAAGACAATTAAATGTGGACTCCTGAATATCAGGTCCTTGCCATCTAAAGCTGTCAATGAATTAATATCTGATTATGATATTGATTTGTTTTGTCTTACTGAAACCTGGCTGCAGGAGGATGAATATGTTAGTTATGCTGCCATAGGATTCGATTGCCGGGGGTCTCCCCCCCCCCACCCCTCTCTCTCTCTGTCTGTCTCTTTCAGGGTTATGCCTAGTCAGGCACGGTATTGGTTGAAGATGCAGTCACATCTCCCTTTACTGAAAACTCTCTCTCTCTCTCTCTCTCTCTGTCTACCATCTCTCTCTCTCTCTCTCTCTCTCTCTCTCTCTCTCTCTCTCTCTCTCTCTCTCTCTCGCTACCATCTCTCTCTCTCTCACCATCTGTAAACATACATGTCTCATGATTGCTCTCTCGTCCAGCAGGTTCTCATGGATCGTGGCTGCTGCTGTGGTCCTGCACGGCGTCCGCTGCATGTATTGCTGCTGTCATGACAGTATTGCTGCTGTCATTATTGCTACCATATCTCCATTACAGTTTATAGTTAGTTAATGATTTGCTGCTGCTGTGCATCTGTGTCTCTCTATCTCTATCACAGGTTCCACTGCTACTGTAATCATTTTATCATTCATTGTAATTCATTGTCATTTTATCATTCATTGTAATTGTACAATATGTTTGTGTTGATTTGTTCTGTACACGTGACATCTATTGCACGTCTGTCCGTCCTGGGAGAGGGATCCCTCCTCTGTGGCTCTTCCTGAGGTTTCTTCCACCTTTTTTCCCTGTTAAAAGGGTTTTTTGTGGGCAAGTTTTTCCTCACTCGAACCGAGGGTCTAAGGACAGAGGGTGTCACTCCCTGTACAGATTGTAAAGCCCTCCGAGGCAAATGTACTTTGTGACTTTGGGCTATACAAATAAAATCTGATTTGATTTGATTTAAATGTATGTACTCTCGACATATAAAGAAGGACGACACGTTTTCACTTACTTCTACTGTACAAAAAAGAAACAAAAATATCCCAATTATAGCTGTCATCTTGCAGTGGGGAAGTCATTTGGAGGCAGTCTGTGAAGCAATGATCGTGGTTGGAACAGTGGTCTCGAGGTCCTATACATAAACCCACGGGACACACTCACGAACACGGCTGTCAATCATGGCGTAAAACTCTCTTTTTATAGCAATAAATTACTTATTAAAACCACAAAAAAGTACACTTGAATATAGATCAGTGATAACTACCCAACTACCTACAATTTATTTGACATGTACTATTTTTTTAGTTTGCCCTGTGTACCATCTGCTAACATGGAGTGGGTGGGGGTTATGGCATATACTGCAGCCAGCCACCACGATGATTTGACTTCACTTTTGGTGACCTTTCATGTTGCACATTTTCAAATATGTTGATGGTGCATATGAGCATGTTGTGAAGACAGACTAGAAATAACCTACGAAATGAACCTATCCTTCAATGAGGCAAAGAGCTGGTTTTATGGATAAGACCACTTCTGCAGGGGGTGGGTCCCAGAGTTTTAAAATGATCTGACACACCAGAGGCATCAGAAATGTGCTGTACTTTGTGTGTGTTTAAGTGTGTGCTTTTGCTGTCAGTCTGTCCTCTGAGATTTCTCTCTTTTGACTCTGATGAAATCTGCTGAGAAGCTTTTAAAGCTTCGTGTCCGTTTGTTGTCTCAGACTTAACATCATCAAACTTTAATGTCCTTCAGATGACTTTGTGGAGGTCCTGGGACCCTGCACAATCTAGGCTCTGTCTGGAACATGCTGAGCAGGTCTGATGTAGTTGAGCTTTGGTGTGTTGGTTACTTGCATACTTGTAGTCATTAATTTTATACCCCTCCATGGAATTTGCCAGTTACAGACCTCTAATAACTGAAGAGACTTTAGTTCTCTGAGTTTATCCTTCATACAATGCTTCTCTCCAGGATTGCTTCATTATGTACACATTTTGCCTTAGAGGAGGCATTGCCTTAAAAACTAAATTCGGGGAATTAGTAAGTAAACTTCACAGATTATCTGGGTATTTTAGGGAGGTATGTAGAATACCCCTGCATAGAGGTGAGTATACACCATATTACTTTTGTATGAGCACCATTTTCCAAACTTCTGATCATCTGATTTATTGACCCCAAACAAGTTTCTGAAACTGACAAATGCGCAGTTCTTGACAACCAGCTCTTTTTGTGAAAACTTTTATTCTGAAAAGATGAATTTTAACATATAAAATAAGTTCTTGTCGGTTGTGTGATGTAGATGTGTTGCTGAACAGTTTGTTCCTCAGACTGAAGCTTCTTCACAAGAAACATGAAGCTCAAACAAACTTAGCTGTCGGCACATGTAGAAAAATAAAACCTCACAGAGGAAGGAAACAATGGCAACATACACAGACTACAGACACTAAATCAACAGTCAGTAGCATCTCTTTCAGCTCTTGTGCATTTAAAAATCGGCCATGCAGCAGCAGCGCATCATGCGCTCTTGGAACAGCAGCGATGGAGGAACTTTTTGAAGAAGTTCCTGAACTCAGTGTTGAAGACAGTGTATATGACGGGGTTGAGAGCACTGTTGACATAGCCGAGCCACGTCACCACGCTCATTAGGGCCGGTGGGATGTTGCAGTCCTGACAGCGAGCTCGCATTGTGTGGAGGACAAAGAATGGAGTCCAGCAGAACAGGAAGGCACCTACACAAGTAGAAGAAGAATCAGAAGTTTGTCAACAGTTAGACAGAAACTCCAAGGTCCTTGCTGATCTCCCAAAACTTAGGTCTTCTACCGAGAGTCAGATCTTTCAGAAAAATATTAGTTTCATCACTGTGCAACTGGAGTTTACAGAATTGGCCTGTTTACCCTAGCTTAACATGAAGATAAGATGCTGGCGGTGACTGCTGGACTGTCTCTATAAAAAAGAATATCTTGCGATAATCTCTTTCTGGACCAGAAGAGAATCCCAAGATTTCTCTCAGGTTGGGTTGAACCCTTCAGTATTTTTATATTGATCTATACCAGTCTACTGTCTGTTCAGCTCTACTCTCAGATTATGTCTTGAATAGTCAGATGAACTAATGAAGCAGAGCTTCTAAATTACTTACTAAACTGCAAATGTATCTATCTACCAACTAACCTACAAACTTACTTTCCAATCAACCAACTTTCATTAAGCTCTACACTCAGGAGGCCACCTTAATTGTCAAATGAGTTAAAGAAGCACCAAATTACATACGTACTTCACAAACCTACTAACTTCCCTACCTTCAGTAGATTACTCTCAGGTTTGCCAACTGAATAGCAGAGCCTCACCTACCAGTCTACAAACTTACTTACAAAAATACCAAATTACCTTTTTAGAACCTACTAATTTTCCAACCTTTCCAATCTAAGAACTGCCCTACCTACAGTTTCTTCCTAGCAAATTACCTACCTATCAATCTACCAATGAGCCACTGAGCCAGAGGACTTCATGAGGCAGAGCTTACATACCTACCAACTTATTTATTTACCAAACTACCAACTTGCCTATCTACCAACCAAATTTCCTGCTTATCCACCACTTTATGCTGAGCCTATAAACGTACATACCAGTTTAGCAATTTACCATTTACTTACCAACAAACGTACCTACTAAGTTACACCAATGTGCCCACACACCTGTCAACTACAGTATCTACCCTACCAACTTACCTGTCAACTAACCTAGCTATCAATCTAACAACTTGCTGCTGAGTCAGATGATCTAAAGAAGCAGAGCTCCATCTACTTTCAAACTTATTGATTTACCAATCTACCATCCTAATGTACCTACATATCTACCTATTTCTCTACCTATCACCCTACCAATCTTTATACAAACCTACCTACCTCTATGTCTACCTACCTAATTATCTACCTATTTATAGCCAATAAAGTGGTGACCTTAATGTAGGGGATCACCACCTGTCAGTTTCACACAGGTATCAGCATGTAGGTGATAGCTGGATAACTACATCAGTTTATACTTAAAACATGAAATACTATATAGACCACCAATACAGGCCTGGAGTTTAATTAACGCATTTTATTGGACAGACAAATTGCAATTAGTCATGTTCTTTATATTGTTGAGGCCGGTTCTCAGACTGCTACTTTAACTGTCAGGTGAACTAATGAAGCAGAGATTCATGAGAACTACCTGCACACTGACCAAGCTTACGTAATAATTGGATTTCAGATTAAGAAGCTGCAGGATTAGCTGCTGTGTGCTAAAGGGAAGCACTTCTACGCATTAGGACCAACACTGGCTGCTATTATTAGGCCGACCTTTTCTAAATGATGTGTTAGAGCCTCTGAACAGACATCAGAGGTGGATGTGTGGCATTTAGGTACCTGCACCCTCTGAACAGACATCAGAGGTGGTGGTGAGTTGTTCAGAGTTAGTGTATGGATTTACTTAATCTTTCACAACTCTTAACTAACCTTTGAATAACTTTTAAACAGCCTTTCAGTCCCTCTTTCTGGATGTCAAAACTTCAGCAGCACTTTGTGTTAAAGTGTAGTTTAGAGAGCCACCTTCAGTGTGTGTCCTTTTACAGAGCCCAGGTTCTCTCTGATGAAGGCCACAAGCTGAAACACATTGGTCTTACAATCAGTGTTAGACTGTAACACATTACTTACCAACACATCATATTAATGTCATCAATCTTTTTAGTAACAATTGTGACGGTGTGTGAAAGTCAGTAATCAAATTACAGTTACTAATCTGAGAAACTGGGTTTTTGCCTTGTTTACTGGTTTAGGTGGAAGGAAGGTTGATATCAGTTTTGTATCTGTGAATTTAGTTAAAACAGGCAGACAATGTACAGATTAAGTATGATTTTAACCCTAGATTAGATGTCCCAAACAAATTTTAGAGTCAGGAAAACTTTCCACCAGTTCAGCCATCATCTGATGTTCAATTTGAAAGGGGATCAATCATCAGTCTGGTTGTTGGACAATCGGCTGGATTTCTACAGGTCAGGAGGATTAGACTGTTGTCTGTCAAAAGATCAGAGTGAGCTTGCTGTGATATTATTGCGTCAGTAGACTGCTGTCAGACAAAACAGACCATATTTTCTGCATCTTCCCACCATCTGCAGCTCTATATTCCTCTTATGTTCTTACTTTTTGTTCGAAGTAAAATTGCACAAAGTAACATTGCTTGTTTTTTCTGCACGTTGGGACCAGTCAATTGATCTGTACAGTGTGAAGATAGAAGTCTGATGTGTGGTGCTAGTTAACACAATTTATAATCTTAATAATCAGCTAAACGTGTCAGTCCAGCTTTAGTTTGGTTTAGGGGCTGGACATGTGGGGAGGGGTTCCCACATAAACAAGAGCTCTCTTCTCGTTTCTGCATCTGGTAGCTGCACTTCAAAGTGATCCGAGTTTGTCTGTGAACTTCAGTATTTGCACTGATTTACTGCAAGTAAACTATTTAAATACTGTAAGTACAACCAGTTGACACAGTAAACTTAAAACTTCAGGGAAACTGAGGAATTTGTGGCCATCAAAGCTGCAAACCAAAATATATGAGTCTCGCTATAAAGATTTTAATAAGTGTTGCTGGAGTTTTGACCTTTTAAGACTGTTTCCTCTGTCCATGCTGCTTAGAATCAAGTAAAATTTTGTCAGAAAACCAAGTCAAAAAAGCATTTTTCAATCCTTTAATCTGTGAGATAGTTGCTCAGCTTGTAACCCAGCCTTTTGTGGTAGTGATATAACTAAGTCACCGATGTTGCCAAACAGGAAGAGAACTTACCCACAACGACAGGAAGTACCTTCATGGCCTTCCTCTCCCGGCTGTTGATCTTGGCCGTCTTCCTCTTGCGAGGTTCGGGGTTAAACTTGATCTCTGCGAAGCTGACCGTCCGCACAGGGCCGTCTTTGTACTGTGATGAATGAAAGGGCTGGTCTGGGGATGGGAAGGTGGACAGCTCATCCTGAGTATCCGTCTGTTCCCTCTCTATAATGGGTGGCAGTGGTGGTGGCAGCGAGGCCAGTGGTGGCAATGATGCGGCGGCCTCCTGCAGTTTGCGGCAGGCCTGAATGCTGTTCCTTAGCTTGGCTTTACGTGCCTCCTCCCAGCGCCGCAGGCCACGGAACATGCCAAAGTACAGTAGCAGCATGATGGGACAGGGGATAAAGAAGGAGCACACGGACGAGTACAGAACGTAGTCGTCGTTCTCTAGTTTACACTCACTGGGGTCTCGGCCCGGCACGTTGTTGATGCCGAACATGACAGGTGAGGCCACAGCTAGGGCCAGGATCCAAGTGGCCGACAGCAGCACTGTCTGCCGCAGGTCCACATGCTTCCTGTTGTAGTTGAGAGGGATTAACACAGCGATGAACCTACAACAAGTGAGAGAAATTTTACAATCTGCTGCACTTGACATGACATTAGCGTTAACATCATGGTAGTAATTTTGAATGTTTGCCATATTAGCGCTAATGGCATTTTCTAAATGTGTTATTCAAAGGTCCAGTGTGTATGTTTTCGTGCCCACCATAGTTTCTACATACTTGAAATGGGAGCGTGAAGCGAAGTAGCTTAAATCCCCAACTATTAAATGCCACAAAATCCTACACACTGGTCTGTTAAATGTAGTACAACAAAAAATGCTTACTGCCTGTATTGTTAATTCACAATCCTCCAATAATTTTTAGTTCCTTTCCAGATGCCTGATGTAATCTGACCTGATCTGATCTGATCTGATGTGATATGATCTGATGTGATATGATATGATATGATATGAAGAATCAGATTACTCTATCATTCTCGAATGAATAGATACATAGATTTTTTTTTTGACAGCAGATACTTTGACCTTTCATAGCTGAAAAATTATACATGGAACTAATAACATTACTAAAGCTTCCTCCCTGTAATTATTGTAATGCAGCAATTAATAAATTAATTGGTTACACTTGTGATTGACAGGTCAAAATGCCTTTTTTAAGGGACATACACATAAGAGAAGATATAACTTATGAGTATGGATAAAAACACAGAACAGAACAAAATTAATGAGTATAATGTTATAAGATATACCTGATAAGACCCGACATTACAATTAACCATATTTACACAGCTGCTATTTTCCTTTGATGTTACGCTCAGGGTGGGAAGCTCAAATGTTGTACTGCTTAATCAAAAAACTGGTTTGACAAATGATTATCATTTCACTACTTTCCATTTCCATTTTCAGGAGACATTGGAAAGTGAAAATCCAGAGGGACATCTGGCTTTTTTTTTTTTATTCCAAGGTAAATAAACATCTGATAACGCACTGAAACTTGCAATATTGAAGGCTTAAATTAATTGTGAAATATCAGTGCACATCTTGGACGCATTTACTGTGCAATCATGCAAATGCAGTCATGAAATTGTACAGGGGTAGTTGAGATCCAAATTAGTGAAGTGAAAGTCAATGTGGAAGTGTCCTAAACCTGCAGGAGTCAGCTCCATTGGCGGCAACAAAAAAAGTCTGATTGTTGTAAGCTTATGAGAAAATTACCCTACTTCTCATTTGAGTTATTACCTCAGTAAACAGTTCCCCCATGAGTTTATGATCTCAATATCAAGTTTCAAGTCTTCTTCCATACAGCATGATGTTCATTCTGTAAATCATGGTCCCGTTTAGAGTAAAATAGATACAATACAATAATACAACAAAGCAGTCTCTCAGTTCTCAGTGAGTCTGTATAGCACAACACACGCTCATGAACACTCAGCTGAAACTGTCAAACTAGGCAGTGCTGATCAAATATGAATAAAGATTCTGTTACTGCATTGACTATTTCTCTCCTCAGATTTTTCATACGAAATCATCAAAACCAAGCACAGGTGCTGTAGCTTTATATATATCACATATATAAAGGACAGACATGAGAGTATCAATCTTCTCGTCTAACCCAAAATATTTCTTCAAAAGGACCTAGATCTTGATCATGAGCAAAAACATGTGATGAGGACAAAAGACTGACTTATTTGACTTTCCAACAAGAAATATTGGTCCCTGGTCCCGTTCAGTCATCCATCCACAATGACAACAGGTCATCAATCAGTTTGCTGTTAATACCATCAAACCTGCAGAGAGACCAAAAAGCCTGTGGACAGCAGCAGCAGGTGGACTCTCTGCAGACCTTCAGGATCTGTTTCTTGCTCAGTCTGTTGAATTATTCAGGCTCTCTCATCCATTTAAACCTCTAACTGCTGCTGGCTGCTTCAAAAAGCTTCAGATCATCACCATCATTCCACGTTAGCCTCACTGCCTCTATCAGTCTCTGATGTAATCATATTTTCTGGAGTTGGAACATCAGATTTGAGGAGCAGCTCAGGTTTTCAGCTCAGATTTTCATCCTTCAACATCAGCTAAGAGTTCAGATAATCTCATTGAGTCGAACTAACGAGCACAGAGCGAAGCTGGCAGTTCATCACAGCAGACGCATTCTTCATTTGGAGCCTTAAATTGTTCTGTCTGCTCTGATTTTTCATCTTTTGTAGCTTTTACAGGAAACAGACAAAAGGTCATTGTTATATTTCCACATCAGAGTGAACTGTGGCGTGACTGTCTGACCCTGATGACCTTCAGATGGAAAACTGACACCCTTGGCAAGGTCTCCTCTTGTGTGGTCCTGACAGACCACTCATGTTTCTGGTTCAACTAATCAGCTTCTTGCTGCAGAACGACCTTCATCCAAGGCCAATTGAAGCTCTGGTTCTGACACACATTCTGTGAGTTATGGTTGAACTTTCACCCCTACCTTTAAATCAACTGCACAGAGATATGGACCTTAAACCCCAAGTCCATACCTTCCTTTTAGTCCTGCTAAAAGCTGCATGACTCTAGGGATGCAATCAGTCAGTCTACTACTGAACATTTTGACATTCAGAGCCCTCAACAATGAATCCTCCTGACTTTAAAGTTTCCCAGATTTTTCTTCTAGCTGCTTACTAGCAGGATGTGATTTTAAGTGCAATGTTTCAACAACCGTTGGGTGGATTTCGATGAAATTTGCTTCATTCATTCACTCATTCATTCAGGATGACTTGAAATAACTTGGTGATTCTTCTCAAAGTGTGTCCAATGACAGACAAATACTGGTTTATAGACACAAACAGAGACACTAGACATGGACACAATTCATCGCTTTTCATACTCCACACATTCTTCCTTCTTATCAAAGCTTGCCTATGTTACACACAATGCAACTTAACACTCAATTACGCAGATTCAGGTGTTATGCTTGTGGCTAGCCTCAAGTAGAGATCAGGAGCAGGCTACAGAGGTCTGGTAAGCTCACAGTAGTACTCTCCATCAGCCATGACCACACTTTAAAATCTGAGGATCCCTTTAAGAAGAGCTAAACCATCAGGATGTTGATTGTTTTCATGTGTTGGACCTCATGGTTCTACGAGATAACATGCAAAATACAGTACTGGTGAAAGTAGCACATCACATGTCAAAGTTTAAACTAACTTACTGTTTACTTGTTGCTTCCTTGCAGTGCAGTCTGTCTGTTGTGTGTACCTGTACAGGTGAGCACTGACCTGTCGACGCTGATGGCACAGAGGTTGAAGATGGAGGCGGTACACAGCATCACGTCCATGGTCATCAGACAGTCACAGATGGTAGTGCTGAGGGTCCACACGCCGTCCTGGAACTGAAACACAGAAACATGCTCAGTACGTTCACACATACCAGTGGTGGACTCTGAGGAGCAGGGGTGAAGATAATAGAAAGGGCAGCAATGACATGCGGTTGGACACCAGCATGCATTTTCTCCACTGGAAGGGCACTCTAGAGGGGACTTTATCATACTTAATAATAGAGTGCCTCTATTAAGTTAATAAACCAACCAAGAACCAAGGGACACTTATCACCCTTTATTTTTTTGCATGTGTGCTTTTGTTATTTAAATACATTTTGCTAATAAAATTTCTGTACTTTTAATCTAAGCACATATTATTATTAAAAATTGTATATAAATCATCAACATTGACAGGTTAGTCAAAAAGATACACTACACTGCAAGGAAGCTGTGTACACATATATAAATGGTGTATTAATTAATTTGATACAAATAAATAAAAGATGCATAAATAAATTAATAAAAGTACAAATTACCAAATAAAATGCAAAAATTAACAAATAAAACAGAATGTGCATAAAAACAAATTATAAAAATTAAATAAACACAAATATGAAATATCGTCTAAAAAGCTCTAAAATGATTTACTGCAGAATTTATTCACTACAGTTCATTAAACACTACATCTAACTCTAAATCAAGCCAGAAATCCATTAAAGTATGCATTAATTTATTTATAGTGAAGTATTTGGACAATGCATTATTGCTACTTTTACTTCCATCTTAATAATACTGTAATAATACAGTGCAGAAAAACCATGAGGTTGAACCATGAATCAGCTGATCAGCCCCAAATGAATTAGTTTAATTTCTGGCCAAATGGTTGTTCAGACAATAAAACGAACAGAAATAGAAACAGTAAGAGTTTGGATTACAAAGAAACACCAGGAAAATATGAAAAACAAACAGACACAAGGAAGATCAGAGGAAGAGAGACAAAGATGCACTCATTCTTCTTGTTTTCATTGTTTTCCTAAAGTCCATTGTTATTGTGGGGCCTTGGTGACCTCTGACCCCTGGAGCAGAGCCAGCATCAGGAGGAATGTGTTTGGCTGTTGTTGTCTGAGCTCTGACAGACAAAGAATGACTATACCAGGACAAGTCTGTGAGGTTATTTTAATCTTTTAACCTTTTTAAGAGAACTTCCTGCCTCCATCAGTTTGTTATCATAGGGGAAAATACCTTATATATAATATCCACCAAGTTAACTGATGAAAAGATGAAAACAGTGAAATTAGGAGGCTTCATCAGAGGGTCAGCTAGAGTTCAGAGCTGACACTGACACTTCACTGTATTTATAACCCAGATCTCGCTAATGTGTTGGTTCCCCCGCAGGATCACAGACAAGATTTTAAACACTGTTGTCAAATCACATACTTTTCTCGCACACCCCATATATTCAAACTTTCCATTATTTTGAGCACAACTTGTCTAAAGGCTGACTTAGAGGTTGATCTTGACATGTGAGGTTGTGTTAATTAAGACTTTAAGGTTAACCAGGTCATGGCTGTTGATCCTTTAAAACCGATATTTCCAAACCTGAAGGTCAGTAGTAGAAGTACTCACATCTTTTGCTCAGTAAAAGTAGTAATACCATTGTAAAGATATTCTGTTAAGTAAAAGTCCTACGTTTAAAATATTTTACTTAAAGGTCCAGTGTGTCAGATTTAGGAGGCTCTAAACAATGAAATGTAATATTGTACCTATTTTTTCATTAGCATACAATCACCTGAAAATAAATAAGAATAATTACATTGTTGATACCTTAGAATAATCCTTTTATATCTACAGATGACACAGGTCTTCTTCCACAGAGTCCGCCATGTTGCTCTACATAGGACCTTTAATGCTAGTTGTATGGTTTACAGCGAACATAGTTTCTTCTTCAGGCTAGGAAGGAGAAAGTTAGGAGAGGGGGCAACATCACAACAAGACCTCTAGATGCCTAACAGACTGGTCCTTTAGGTAAAATGCCTGAAAACATCCCCGTCTGTGTACTAAAAACACGTGCTTGTCATTACTGACAACATATCACTGTCACAGTGTTTGTACGTGCTTCAGGAGTCACCTTTATTCCATGAAGTGTTGAAGTGAGAAACCTCTTCCCCAGCACATCAAAGACAACATCCCAGCCAGCCTGAACACTCAACAGTTTGCATTCATAACCAACAGGTCCACAGAAGATGTTATCTCCACTGAGTGTTCACACATCTTTGTATAACCTACACCAGACTGGTGTTTGTTGATTTCTGCTTTGAGTTCAGCACAAACCCCCACATCAAACAAAAACTGAGCACTCTGGGCTTGACTACCACACTCTGCAACTGGATATTAGACTTCCTCCAACAAAGCCCAGACAGTTTGGACTGCCGGTCACCCATAGGCTGTGGGCTGAGCTCCATTGTGAAGGTCGCGAATGACACCACCATCATTGGTCAGATTCAAAACAAGGATGAAAATTCATAGAGGAAGGAAATCAACACTCTTGCAGACTAGTTCACAGAGAACAACCCAAAGCTCAACGTTAACAAAACCAAGGAGCTGATTATTGATTTTAGGAAAAGGGATCCAAAGACACCCACTCCTCTCAGTGGAGCTGAGGTGAAGCTGGTTAACAGTTATAGGTTCATCACATCTCCAGCCTGGTTAAGAAAGCTCAGAAATAACTGTATGTAGAGGAGCAATAGAAAGCATCCTGGCTGACAGGACAGATGAGGTCTGCAGTGGATGATTAAAACTGCCCAGAACATCACTGGTACTGATCATTGTTGACTGTGCAGAACCCAAAGGAGACTTAAGGACAATACAGGTAGTGAGATGATAAAGATCTATAAACAGAAAGATAAGAACCAAATTTTAATACACAAAATGAAGTTGATTTTCTCTAATATTTGCTTCTTTTAATGTGGAAATGTGGAATATCAGTTTTACTCCTTCAATCCTCTAAAAAAGATTCAGGTGAAACAGTCTGACCCAACGATGTCAAAAAGAAGAACGTGAAGTGCCACAGTTTGATTAGAGTAATGTTTTACTTTATCAGTTCTGGCCTATTTGATGTATTCATTATGAGCTTGTTTTCTGTCAGTTTCACAAAAACCTCACAGATATCAGTGATTAGTTGTGTTACTGTTCTGTAATAAATTATTGCTTGTGTCATCTTCAGATTTCTAATCACATCCATTGCAATGCAAGAACTTTTTCCAAGAGAAACCCAATTCTACACAATCCATTATAAATCTCCACTGCAACTACACACTTCAAATAAATCTTCCTTTCCTTGTTAGCTGAAAAAGAAAATGTGCTGTGCATCAATATTTGAAGCTAATAAGAAACGTTGAGTGGCTGATGAATGGAAATAGTAGAAAAATGCAATTTGGGCTTTAAATGAATAAAAACGCCAGTGTCCTGATCGGAGTAAAAAACAAAAACAAATTTTAAGATAGTTGTGTTTCCTGTGAGAGCTTAATATGTTTTACACAGCTGTGATAGTTTAGTGTTTAATCGCCTGAAAATGGGTATCTAGGTCAGTCCTTTTGCGTCCTTTGCATATTTTGTCGCGACCATTGTTTCTAGTCTAAATCCTCTTACTAAATACTGGACCTTTAAGTCTTTATATATATATATTTATATATATATATATATATATATATATATATATATATATTCAGATTATTTTTTTGGGATATGCATGGTCTAAGGTGTAAAAATCTCTCACCTGACAAAATAACATGACAGACATGCTTACTGTAAAATATCTTTGAATTTTCAGGTAACATGCAACTTTTGTGATGACTTTCATGCTTTTTGGTTCATTTTGTCCCTTGAAACCCATTAAACCAAGCACACAATCAATTAAAACAGCCTTAGTACATCAATTGATTAATGATGCTGGGGTTGCTGTAGATTTAGTGCATAGAAGACAAATATGTAGTGTAACCTGTCAGAAACAGTTAATTTGTAAATGTTAAAACTTTGCCTCAAGACAATCACTTTTTACACCTTTACTCCACCTTAATGAAAATGATTCTGATTTTCCAATTAACTGACAAATTACAGGGTCTCTAGCTCACCTTAATTTAGATTCACGTGTTTGGTGTGTTTTCAGGTTTCAGGTTTATTTGGTCATTTAAAGGTTCTTTTGTTTAAGTAAAAAGAGGAAAATGTTTGAGTCCATGAACACCTGCTGTTCAAATAACCGACTGACCTGCATCTGGACTCAACCAATGGACTCAACATTAAAACCATAAGCAGCTCTGTGGGGCCTCTGAAATGCACTGGGGCCCCTGGAGCAAGGTAAATACTTAAAGTAAAAAAGTATGTCACCTGTGCTCAAACTAACGTGTGATATCTCCACAGACAGTGTGTTATGTGGTGGGTTGCTCTCACCTCGGAATAGACGAAGAGCGGCAGCACGAGCACCGCGAGCATCAGATCCGCCACCGCCAGACTGACGATGAAGTAGTTGGTGGTGGTCTTCAGCGCCTTCTCCGTGAACACGCTCAGACACACCAGCAGGTTCCCGCAGATGATCACCACGATCAGCAGCACCCCGAACACCAGGGCCGGCAGGTTGTGTCCCCTGGCGGCCGCCTCAGGGGCCGTCGCAGCTGCGCTCAGGTTGGCTGCCATCTCCGCCGCGGCTCCTCCGCTCCGTCCCGGTCCGAGCCGCAGCAGCGCGGCCAGCGGACTCTCATGAAGACCGGAACGGACTCTGGTCCCCGCACTGTGGGGTCACCATGGTGTCACGGAGACTCAGACTCTACCGTGGAGCTCCGAAGCGCTTCGGTGCGCACTTTACGCAAAAAACTCCGCGTAAAACAGGCTGGAAACAGCTGTAGTTTGGTCTTCTTTACAAATAAAAACACACTTTTACACCGTTAACTCATAATTATTAAACAGATGGTTATACAGTTCCTTGTGTCTTCGTAAGAAAGGACATTTTGTGTCGCGAAGATGCCAAAACTCAAGGCGGAGTTGATCGAAAGCGCATTAAAATCCTCAAATCATGAGAAAGTTGAAGAGGAAACCCATGTCTCCTCAGTTAAAAGCTCAGGTTGTTGAGTAAAGACCACCCGGAGCGTCTCTGCGGGCAGACAGCGGTGAGTGTGTCGGACTGCGGGTGTTTTCGGCTCCGGTGTGTTTACCTGCAGCCTGCAAAAGGCCACTGGGGCCAAATTAGCCGATTAAAGCCGCTTATCAGCTGCGCTTTACGGTGTCCTTCAGTCCTTGAGCTCCAGCAGGAGACACAGTTTGTCCATCTGTCTGTCTGTCTGTCTGTTCATCTGTCCGTGTGTGTGTGTGTGTGTGTGTAGAGAGAGAGAGAGAGAGAGACCACTGCAAAAAATATCCACAACTTTAGTTAACAGTTAATTGAAAGGACAGTAAACATATCACAGTGAACCACAGCACTGAAATAGATATTATACAAGAGCACAGTGTAAGAGATGTATATCAATACTATGGACCAGAACCCCCTGACCCATTTCCCTTAAAATACCTTTATTTCACGTTAATTAAGATAATTTAGTGGGATTTTTCAATTAACGGATACATGAATGGATTAAGGTATTATCAAGGCATTAGTGGTTTCTCAGTATTAATTGTGGTCAGTTTGATTTAATTACCACCAGCAATGGAAGAAGTACTGAAATATTTTGTTTTAGTTGCCCAGTAGGCTATAAGCAGAAATACTATATTACAAGTAAAATTCCGAGGTTAGTATCAAAATAAAAGAACCAAAAGTAAAAGTACTCATTATACAAAATGTCCCAACCTAACATGACACGATAACAGTAATGCACTCATTATAATGTTGTGGTTTGTAGAGGTGGAGCTAATTTTAATTTTTAACTGTCTTAACAGATTAGCATCTCTAATATATTAATTATTTAATGGATTGAGCTGGTGTTGCTGCAGATTATTTGGAATAAAGAAGATGAAAATCCAGATAACTTTAGTCTAATATTTGTACTAGAAGAAGCACATATAGTAAATTAAGGGTAAAGTTATGTACCCCTTAGAATATGCTTAAAAGAGATCTGGAAATTACATTGTTTTTAAGGGGAATCCCTTTTGCCTTTTGAATATAATATACAAATCTCTGATTAAGAGTTGTTGTTTGTTTTCAGGGATAAATGTAGATATAGAAAATAGATTCTTGTTAGTATAAATATGGCCTAATCTGACATCCTTACAGATTTTGTATCTTTAGAAACTTTGTGATCTCCACTAGAATCCAAAATAAAGGTGTGTAGTGTCTGTGGTGATTGAAGAGGTCAGTTTCAAAGTAAAGGTCTCAGAGAGATTTGGAGGATAAAACATGTTGGCCAGACATTTTTTGCAGTGTAGAATAAAGGGCTGAGGGTTAAACTAAGCAGAGAGCCAGAAGGCAGAGAGGAGGAATCCCCTGTCAGACATCAAACTGCAGGAATCCTCTGCTGCTGATTAGTCCCAACATCTGGATTTATTTAAATCAACAGGACAAACTAGCATCATTGGAGGGAGACCAGAACCTGGGTGAAATTATTTCACTCTCATACTCAATCACTGCACACATTTTTATAAGAATAATATAAACATATATATATATATATATATATATATATATATATATATATATATATATATATATATATAGATATCACACAGCCAGAGTATGGGTCTAAATTTAAGTATTACTAGGTAGTGTTGCCAAGTGGCAGCTAAATAGTTGCTAAGGTCTCACCAGTGGTAACAAGTGTGTTACAAGTGAACTCTACAGTGTTAACGGGTTGGTTCTAGGGTGTTAAAAGATGGCTAGGAATGGTTACAGAGTGGGTGCTGTAATATCAATGACTGTGGTGGTTGCTGAGTGGTTCTATGGTGTTGCTAAATGCCTGGGGTGGTTGCTATGGTGTTGATATATGCTTAAGTGGTTTCTATGGTGTATGGTGTTGATACATGGTTGGGGTAGTTGCTGAGTGATTGTGAATGGTTGAAACATTGCTACCAGCTGGCTGCTAACTTATAGCTTAGGCATTACCATGTGGTCACTGCATTGTTTTTAGCATTAGCACTGAAGAATAAGAAATGTTTCAATTGTAATCAGTGTGAAGGTTCACATATTTTGCAGTCCCTTTCGACTGCAAAACTCTCCTCCAGTTGTGTAATGGGAGGCTAAAAATAGCCCTCAGTGAGGGAGGCCACATTGAGTCCCTCAGAGAACCTGATCAGACAGACAGGCTGCCGGTCTCATCCGCTCTGTGTTTTATGATAATCAGACATATTAACGGGTATGAACGAGTTTGTATAATTCAGATCCAGAGTGCTTGTCAGGACGTAAGAGCTCAGCTGCTGTTTTAACTCAGGCAGTCAGAAATCACAGCCGCTGGTCTGAACATCTGAACATCAGTCTGCTGCTCAGGAAACATGAGCTGAGATCAACTGAAATGATGCTGTTACATGATCTCAACTGTTTCCAGGTGCCACTGTTTTCAGTCTGGTGGTTTTTTATAATCGCTGTCTTAGTGGAGAGATCTTTAACCTATAAATCATTACACACTGTTGTGTACAGAATCTATATACAAGCATCAGCAGAGACAGGCCCATCATCTTTCAATTAAATTCAGTTATAAATATTATAAAAGGATTCAAGATTTCTTCTCTAATTGTTTATTTTTGAGAACATTCTTCAGAATATAAAAGGAACATCACATTTACATCTATGGTTAAATGAATAAACAAAATCACATTGATTTTTCCAGATGTTTCTGACACACTTCTGTATTAAGATAGGGTTTTTCTTCACACTTTGTGTTAGTAAAAAACAAAATCTGTTACAGTTACCTCCACAGTGTAGCTCAGTAAGTCAGACAGTTTTCACATTTCACATGTTATTATACTGTAATTTTCCTACTGCTGCTGCCCTCCACTTTGCTTCAGGATCCAACAGATGCTTCAACATTCTCCTCCTCCTCCTCCTGCTTCCTCCTCCATCACATCCCTCCATCCTGACTTTCCTGCCTGTGGCTGAGAGCAGAAGGAACAGAGTTTTCTCTGAGGAGGGAGGATTATTGCTTTTACCCTCACTTCCTTTATACTAACATCTGCATGTGAGCATGAGCGTCATTGTTCACTCTGAGCTCTTATCCGCTGCAGTAACTCACCAACTTGTAACACAATTCTTCCCACAACCTGAACTTTAAGAAACCTTTTTCGTGACATTTCAGATAAGACGGTGACAGGAGGACAACAATGTAATTTTTGTCAATAGAAGAAATGGAGCTGATGATGTTATTGATTTTCTATCAGGTTTACTCTCAATCCAGGCTCCTGCTGAGACCGCCACAAACTGGTTGATGTCAAACCACTTCATAGTTTTTCAGTTTGCTCCACTGCAGCATTGTGATCCTCCATTTTTCTGTAATCTTGGTTGAGCTCTTTGATTTAAAATAAACACTGATGAGGGTCTGGACTCTGTTCTTAACTGACTCTAGTCTGAAGGTCATGAGTTTTTCATTTTGAGGCCTTGCTGTCTGTGCTGATGATGATCAGCTGAGCATTGATGTTGTCCAAGGATAACTGAAATTATAGGACCCTCCCATCCTCCTCAAGGACCTTGGCAAGGGTGACTGGGATCTCTTCAAGGAGCACAGGAACCTTATCAAGGATAACAAGGACCTCCTCATTGACCATTGGAACCACTTCCAGTAAAAGTTTCGAGGTTTTTGAGGACAATCACAATCACCTTAAATAATACTGTAACCACTTTTAGGACAACTGGAATCTTTTCAAAGATAACTAGAACCATCTTAGAAATCAGTGTGACCACATTACAAAGCCACAAAACTTGAAAGACATTGGAATCTGGTCAAGCATCCACATAGCCAATCTCCTCCTACAACCTCCTTTAGGACTGCAGCCAAGTTAATTCATCCTGATATACCCTGTTACAAATAATGATAATAAGAATTGTTCATTAATTCACTGGAATAGTTCATGAAGTTTTGAACAGAAAGTTCATGCAGGCAGCAGCAGAAAAAAAGCTTCCTAGGGGTTCATTTTTCTAAATTAAAGATGTGTTTGTGTTCAGGAGGTGGAGCTGAACAGGGGCTGATGATCGCAGCATTCATCAGAAACCTCGCTCAGTATAATGAAAACAAAGTGTTTTCTGCTCTAGATCATTTAAATGATATGAGACTGTCAGAAACAGACCACCACATTGGACAGTTTCATTTCACTGAACATGTTTTAATTTGTGGCAACAGAGATGAACAACGGCGGCTACGGGTGACATCAGCTAAGCCTCCATCTATTTCACATTCTCTGATGACTAAAACTGATCACATGAACCTGCTGGATTCAATGAATACTCAGTCTCAGGCTGTTGCTTTGAATATATTTATTATCTATAAAATATTCTCAAGGCCTCCTGGAATTGCTGATAAAACATCTAGGGGAGCACTAGGCCTCCTCAAGGATTCCCAATAGGCAGAGAAACCCCAAGAAAAAGGTCTTGTTCTTAGATTTATACTTGAACTTAGAACTTAGATACTGAGCATAAAAAACATGCTTTTGTACCTATGATCTAGAAATGTCAACTGAAAATAGACTGCACTTGCCTTACAATCAGTGATATCACCTCCTATATTTGTAACACAAATGAGGGTTTCGGGTATAGCCATGGATCAAAAGAGAAGAGCAAACTGTTTGAAAGATGAGATCATGGTGATTGTAGAGGAGATTGAAGCCAGGTGACACGTATTACTCTGTGGATTAAATAATTGTTTTCTAATTTTACATTTTTAATTTTACACTTCTTGCCGTTAGACTAGTAAGTAATATTAGCTGGCTGTGATGTCATATGTTGCTGCTCTTGACTGATGTTTATCTGTTACTTGTGACTTGCTAGTTTTTTTTTCAACAGTGGTATTGCACTCTGAAATTGGTGGTGCAAAAAATCACAAAAATATCAATTTCTACATGATGTGGTTTTAATGTAACTTAATTAGTTCTGGAAGGCAAAACCAACCAAAATGTTTTTTAAACCTCACAAAGAAACTAGGACAAAAACATAAACCACATTGCTCATAGTTTGGATCAGTCCTCTGTACCAGACAAAAGTGTGAGGCAGTGAAATGGAAGTAAAAGTCATCACTACCATGCCTGATTGTATTGATTATAACGGTTGACATGGTTCCTGGCTTCAAAGCTGGTTCAGCTCGCCAGCTTCGAAGCCTGTCTTCTCATTGTCTGAAAGGACATGTACCTGTGGTCCGCCTTTAGTTACTACGGCCCCCGTCTCTGGAACGGTCTGCCTGTGGCTCTGAGGGACTGCACCTCTGTAGCCTAGCTTTAATTTAAGGTGCCTCTGCATTCACTGGTCCTGGTCATCCTTTCTTTTACTTTTTATCCTGTGTTTATTCACCTTATAGGTTTTAATTTACTTTTATATTTTATTGTTTTTATTGTTGTAGTTTTTATGTTTGGTTTTTAATTTTAATGCAACTTCTCTATCTATAATGCAACTTAAACTTCTTTTAAGTTCTTGCTTTCTTCTTACTGGCTTTTATTTGTTCTAACATTTTATAATTTTATGACCTAATTTTATTTATTTTATTTTTGTATTATCTATCCTGCTGGATTCTATTCATTGTTGTGTAGTTATGTTTTTATTTTGCTCTGTGAGGCACTTCGGGCTCCATGTTTCCATGAAAGGTGCAATATAAATAAATAAAGTTTGAAAGTTTAAAGTTGAGATTGAGAGCATAGTGTTGCTGTTCACTTTAACTCCTCTGCTGATGATATATTGTACACATCATCTAAAAAAATGTCATAACCTAGATTGTTAAATGCCTTTCTGAGAGGACTCCCACAGAGCTCGTCTGTATGGACCTCCTTCATTGGATATTCAGTTAGATACAAATCAACACCACATCAAAGGAACAAAGCTGAGGGTCTAGAGAGCTTCATCACCAGATGCCTGAATGAAACTCTCTAGAAAAAGCCAGTCAACACTAAACCTTAGTCGTGTCTACAGACTTACCCAAGTCTGCGAAGTTGACAAGGGAACCCTGGGGTATAGCTATCTTCTAGAAACTGCATGTGGAGGTGACAGCTGCAGGATGAAAGCAAAGACTGGAGGTGTGAGGCTGCAGGTGGAGCAGGCTGTAACTTTATGGCAGAGACTCCAGGTTTAGGTTTGCAGATGTTGCAGATGGAGCAGGGTTCTTTAGCAGTTTAGCTGCAGGTGGATGTTCGGCCTGCAGCTGTTTGATGACACGAGGCACTTCATAGGCTGTAGCTGTTTTCTGTAGAATCTGCAGGTGGAGGTGGGTGCAGCAGTTGGGTGGTATGACTTGCTGGCAGTAGATTCTACTGAAGGCTGAGTCTGGATTAAACAGTTTGCTGACAGAGGCTACATTTATTAACATTTTTCATTTCTTAACACAGATATTATTGAGAATATGAACACCGGCTGTGTTGTGTTCAAGTGTCCCAGTAAAGCAGTGTGACAGTGAGACATTCATTCATTTTTACACATCAATATTTTCAAGATTTCCTCCTCTGGATGAAGTTCATTGAATCAGTGACAGAAAAACCTGTTAGTTTACCGTGTGTGCTGTTCCATTGACTGCTGTGGAAGAGCTGTAGGACAAACAAACTTCCTGATATTGATTTTTACAGAAAGTTAAACATTTAAATTATAGCTTTAGTGATGATACCACTCATTTCTACAAAATAAATATCACATCTAATTATTTATTATTTATATAATAG
>CM071610.1:20083244-20102988 GCA_036365135.1 Miichthys miiuy
AAGTTAATACTTTTACAGCAGCTACAGTAACTTTCATTTTGTGTTGATTCTGGCTTTTCCAGCCCCTTGTTTTGTTCATTTCAAGGGGAATTTGACCAAATATGACCTGGTGGCAGACATCAAGAAATAAATACATAGAAATAGTTGATCTTCTCATTGATGGGCTAGGCATCACTTAAAAACTCCATTTATTTTTAGACAGAAAAGTGAACTTGTTTTAACTTAATCAATCAGATCATTGTGTCTGCTCTTTAACGAGGGTCCTCCTCTATCCTCTTACCTTTTGGGTGGATGGTGTTGCTATGGAGATCCCCATCCCAGATCCAGGCAGCACAGACAAAACCTTGTACTGTGAGGGAGAAGAAAACACATCTAAAGCCATATTCAAATCAACTTTATTTTCATGAAGCAGCATCAGTTACTGTTTATGACACAACATAAACATGGGGACTGATATGTTGGGACCTATGTGGGTGAAAAGCATAAAGCCTGAACAAAGGCACACATAGAATCCTGAGCGCTACAACAAGAGCCCTACCAGACTATGCTACTTCATATTTATGCCACTTATGTATTTGTATGTTATTTTATATACCCATACAAATTCATCTTCATTTGTCTGTGATTCGGGATTCCAGACACATCATTGTAATTTGTTTGAGAAAGTTCATTTCAGCCGATAATGTTTGGTACACAAATAATGAATCTGTTGTTAATAAACTTACTCATGTACTTAAGATTTACAGCTCAATGACAGTTGTTTTTAGGGTACCTAGTTTGATTTGTGTATTTTCTCATATGTAGGTACTCTATTCTTCTGTGTGAAATAAAAAAAATAATAATTAAATACATAACAATGTTACAAGAGTTTCTCAAGAACCTGCATCATCCCTCACTCCTTTTTTATCGGGACGGAGGAAATTGGAACAAAGACTCTAAATACCTTCTGGATGTCAGTGATTTCAGTGAGTTTGATGACTTTGTTCCTCTTGGAGGAGCCAGACCTGGAGCTGGAACTCTCGAAACACAGATGACTGAGGAGACAGAGGAGATTTCAGTTAAACCCCCTTCACACAGACTGAGTCAAGGACTGGAACAGAGGTAAGATCCCATGCAAGTTTGTAGCTTTGATCCCAGTCGGCAGCTCTGTCTGTAAAAATAAACTGAACTGACAAGAAGTGGAGGACTTACTTTTCTGTGACGTAGAGGACCCCGTTGCGGATGTAGTCTGTCGGTGTCTTCCGGTCTCTGTTGATGAGGCAGCAGCGCCAGCCATTCTCACACACTGAGACAACAACACAAGAAAAACCTGGTCAGACAACAGCTCACATCACCTGCTGCAGGTAAGGTCACGTCCTTGATCTGGGAATACTGGATATTGAATTTGAAGAAGAAATAACTTGTTCGCTTCCTCGCCCACCTGTCAGAGGTTGCTCAGTCTCCGGCAGGTTGAAGACCTCGTGAAAAGCTCCTCTCTTGGTGCTGTAGTATCGTCCTCCGTCCTCGTCCCGGCTGACACCCAGAGGAGCTGCAGCACCTAAGCTGCCTCGACCCCCTGCAGTAGCCTGAACAAGTGGACAGAAGGGGAGCGGTGCAGATACTGTATTAGAAAAGTTACAGTGACAGGGTGAAGCTGCAGACAGAGGGCTGGCCTGGTGTGTTGCCACATAAGGAACCATCAATATCCTGATGATTTAGCAATTCTTAGAGGATTATCAGCAGTGGAACTAAAAATGTAAAGTTTGTCCTGAGCTAGAGAGAAGAACCATCATGTGACATTAAGAGAGAAAAAAACAAAAACAAATTTGCATTAAGTTGTTGAAAAATGGAAATTCAATGAGCCAAAAGTTCATGTAGAAACAAATTAAATGTTGATACAAACCTGAAAATTTTGGTAAAAACCTGAAAATATGGTAAGCTTTCACATAAGTTTGTCTTGAGGATGGCACTAGTGGAAAAGGGGTGATTAAAATCTAAAGGGGACAAAAATGATCTCACTATCAGATTACTCTGATGACTCTACATCTCTAACTACAGTACACACCACCGACCTCTACACTGGGAATGTAAACACACACAGCACACACATCAGGATCCTACCTGTTCACACTCAGACAGCTGAGAGAGAAAAACAACAGAGAACTGAAACCAGACGGACCAGAGAGCACCTGCTGGGACCAATAAGACGAATCTGATCCAACGTTTCCTCTGCACATCTCAATGTTTCGGTTGCTTCTTGAAATGAGTCTAAATGTAACTTTCTAGTCAAGTTTACATAATTAGATTACTCGATGAGATCTTGAACCAAAAACACAATGCAGAACTTTCACTGGAAATCTGCTGCATGTGTGAATGGAGCTGACCTCTTGGTTGGTCTACGAGAAGACCACTCTGTAACATTACACTTCCTGATGGTACCAACCTCTTCTGATTTTTTAAGAAGTGTTTGTATTAAATTTATGTTTTGAATTTGTGCCTGAAGGTTTGGTGCTGAAATCAGATTAGGAGTAACTCACCCAGGATAATAATCCTGTTGCACCGTCGGCTAGTGGTACTGCATGCTCTGTGCACTTTGTTATACTAAGTTATAATTGTATACATTATTATAGTAATTTCTGGGGAGTGTCTTTACAACGTCATGAATGACATGACGGTGCTTGTCCTGATCAGCATACTTGAAGTCTCAGTTAATCAGACTTTGAGCATGTGACCATTAAACGTTTTGGTCCACTAAAATTTGAATTGAAATTTAGCAAATCTGCTTTTTAAAGAGCACTTTGATAATACTTGATAAATGTAAAGGAGCACTACACTGTTTTTTTTCCAAATCAAAACTTTTGAGGGGATTTGTTTTGCCGTTTGTGGCTGCAGAGGATGCTGAGTGAAGTCATCCGTGATCAATCTGATCAGTTGGGTCTGAGTTTGAAAGAAATTTGTTTATTAGACCTCTGCAGCCACCCAATCTCCAGGAAAGCAGCTTTAGGCAACATTAGCCACTTCTCGGATCAAACTGTCAGCAGCCAAGTTACATTATGGTGTCAGGTTTTGACAAAGAAGAATATGTGGAATGAAACAAGATGAAATCTCTGGTTCTGCTGCATCGATTTTGATTCTTATTTTTGAAACTGTCCACTGTGACTCTGACAAAGCTCTGGGAGCTGTATGTCTGGATATTTCAGAGACTCACCCGTCTGCTCAGCGTGGTGGTGTTGCGCTCCTTCAGCTGCAGGTCAGTGGGTAAATTAGTCCAAATAATATAGGGGGTGTCGTAGCGTTGCCTCAGCTTGGGACAACTCTTGAAGATGAAGTCGATGATGAAGAACTTTATACCTGCGTACACACCTGAGGAGGAGGAAGACACTAATCAGGATGATGAAGTCATATATATCCATAGATGGGAGGTTTAATATTGAAAGGGTGACAGACTTCAGAGTTCATACAGTCACAGGAATATGGTGAGGCACCGGAAGTGTTCTGGTTTCTGTTTGTAGTCTGAGTAGTTTTGACCAATCAAGTTTGAACAGCAACATACGGTGTGGAGAGTAAAAGAGACAGAACTCATTGGCTGAAATGTAATCTAGGAACCAATCAGCTATTGTGTGACAACAGTTTCTTTTAATTAGCTTCTTTATGAAGTTGTCTGCATTCATATGCAGACATCTGTTTATAGAGATGAGATGAAATGTGTCGGACTATAGAGGAAGTCTTGGCCCACATATCTGTTATCCATTTTGCAGGTACACAGGAAGCACTGGCCATTGGCCACGGAGGCTAAATCATCGTCAGATAATAGCCAATGGGTTCTGAAATGACGTGTAACACAACGGAAGAATTTAGTTTAATTAAAAGAACGTATTGATTTAATTAGTGAGACATAATAGATATGATGCATAACGCCTTGTTTCCACCTGTCACACCCATTCCTGGTGGAATTAAGCTGTACGTTATATTCTTCTCTCTGCTCCTTCTCTGTCACCAAATATGGTTTACATTTCATTAAAGATGTTTTTTGAGGTTTTATTTTAGAGGTGCAGTAATGACTGTATGTAAGTGTATATTCTTGACATACCTATGATGAATCCCAGCAGTTTGTACGGCAGCAGGCAGGAGGCGATGAAGGCCACCCACAGTCCAACATACAGCTTCTGAGTCAACTCTGGCTGAACCCACATGAACAGACTGCACACACACAAAACACACACACATACAGTATTAATGATGTACACAGAGCGTCCTCAGCTCTCTCTGACTTGATCTGAATTATGTGCAGACAAACTCACTTCTTAATTTTCTCCAGGATGTTCGCCATCTTCCCAAAAAGATTCTGTGAGGACGAAACAAACAAACAAATACAGCTGATGTGAAACCCGTCCGGAGGCACCAGCTGTGACATGGAGCCTCTGACTGTCAGTCACGTCTCACCTGAGCTTTCTGAGCAACGTCCAGAACCAGCTGGAACTTCTCTGACACCGTCAGGTCTTCTTTAGGCGGCTCCTGTAAAACAGATGAGACAGAAATGTCATGAACACTGACATTTGTCAATCACCTGTCAATCATAAGCCACCCTGAACACCTGATGTTAAAGACACAGTTTGTGATCCAAATGTAAAATGCTAATTTAATCAGTTATTCATCGATCACGTCAATCAAAACAAACATTTTCATTCAGAATCATCCCTCTGTTTTACACTATATGTACTGATGTCACTGAATCCTCCTGTTCACCTGTCCAGGTGGGATCAGGTCAATTTTACATTGAGCTTATACTTAAAAAATAATGTTGAAGTAAATAAAAATCACTGCAAGTGTGAGGAGAGGTTTCTCACCACGGGCTCTGAGACTTCAGGTACGATGCTCCACTGGATCCTCCAGCCTCTGAGAGCAGTGCACCATGGGAACATACAGGTATATATGAGATAATTTCACACTCACTATGTGTCAAAGATTTAAAACTGTCAGCCAATCAGAATCCAAACTGATCAGAAGCATCAGGCAGTTTTAAAGCACGAAGGCTTTGAACGTGTGGATGTAAAAAGACGTCTGTGTTTCAGTACCGAAATAAAAAAACATTTCATAATTCATTTTAAATTATTAAATTTGTGATCGAGTCCTTCTCTTCCCTGGCTGACGTACTTCACAACATTTAATCCCTTAAACTACAAATCCCTGCCCTTCCACTTCCTCTTTAGTAGCTTTAAAAATAGAACTAGACCTGCAGGTAGATACACCAGGGCTCAAGTAACTTAATGCATCAATCAAAGGCTGATCGATGGGGTGTCTGCTGGCCTGTAGTCATTAAGACACGGGAAAGTTTCTGATTCTGGCTGTGTGATTGGCTGACAGAAAGTGGGCAGGGCTTGCACTGACCTGGCGATGAGGTAATTCAAGGAGAGTCGGAGGATGGCGAGGAATAAGAACATGGGGATTGCCCAGCCGCGCCACGCTGCGTACATGTAGACCTGTGGAAAACATGCACACACACAAAGTTCATTTTTGAGGCAGTGTGTCTTCATATAAATAATTAAAAGATGTTAATGTTACACAAAAAGTGTATCAGTGGTCGAATATCTACAAACAGATATCTCCAGGTCCGTTCATTAAGAACCTCAGTAACCTGTTGACCGTCTGTGTGGACTCACAATGAAGGCGATGGCCGACGTGTAGACTGAGTACCAGCTGGATAAGGCAGCGAGGTTCCTCTTGAAGTTGGTCACAGGTTTGAGTCCTCGTTCTGGAAACACAGACCAATCACTGACTGAGAAACCTCAGCTCTGTATCTTCTGCATGTTTTAAATAAATGGTTAAACAAAGCAGTACACCATGTGGCCATAAGTATGTGGACAACCCTGTCCTTTTGATCCAGGTGCATTTTCCTGGTTTGGTATATTTCTTATATTACATGTTGTACTCACTGAGCCGTCTCATGTTTTCAGTCAACCTGTGAACCAGAAACCAGATGTTTAATTTCATTTAAGATAAATGCAGCTCTAACACAAGAAAATACACAGTACATTGCAGCTTTAGTTGCTTTAAGCCTTGTGTTTCGGCATGTGTTTTCATGAAATTGCTCTTCACCTCTTGGCACTCAGCGGCTCCTCCGTCTCCACCGTGTGCTCCTCCGGTTGGAAGCGGAAGTCCTCGATATAAACACCAAAACGATCATAAAGCCATTTCAGGAAGCTGTCGGACAGAGTGTCCTTCTGTTTGTCTGAGGACAGGAACAGATAAGAGTCTGTTGTTACCACATTCATTCAAGTTTATACACTGAGCTTTGTACCAAACTTTGTCTTGTATGAAAATCTCAGAGACCGATATCTGAGAACACGGACAAATAAAACCTGACTGGAGAGATAGCAGTAGAGAAGACATGAATAACATGTCTGTTGCTCATTAAAATATTAAACTAATCTTGAACTGTTGCTGTAACAGTATTTTTGGTCCCATTCATTGCTCTCATAAACAATTTACATGACTCACAGTTGGAGCTCTGCAGCTTCAATCAGCATTACACTCTCCTGGTTGAATAATCAGTACAAAAGATGAACAAATGGACATATGAGACACAGGAAAGCTTAACTTTGACTCCCAGGGTGCATTTCAACAAGACAGATCCAATCACAGAGCTTTAAAGTGTGATGTGTGTGTGAATAACTTCAATCTGCAGCTTCAATTCATTTCCGTTTGGATTCAGGGTCATTTTTGGAAAGTGTGCGAAGCATTTGCTACTGCTCCGATTCACACTTCTGACTGGCTTCCTCTACAGCTGAGGCTCCTGGGTATTGTAGTATTTTGAGTTGTTTAATTTTAAGTAATGAAAACTAGTGGCCATAACATAAAGCAGTGGAGTTGTTATTATCCACAACAGGATGTCACGTAAAATAAAGTAAAGAAGAAAAGATAAACACCTCCTAAACCAGCAGATTCTCCTACATTTCAACACTACTGATTTCTGTTTTTCCCTATTGGAAACGATTTTTCTTGGAGAACTCAAGGCAGAAATATGCAGCTCACCTGTACCGCTAGCTGCAGGTGGAGGAGGGGCCGGGGGCTGGGCTTTGGGCGTCTGAGAAGGTGAGTCCTCAAAGCTGTGAGATGACCAGCAGACATTAAACCAGAGGAACAAACTGCTTTGACTGATATCTCATTAAATTAAGTGCTTTATGAAATAAGCACCTGGATCTCAAAAGGTCGCTGATCTTCCGCTCCAGCTCGCTGCTTCTGCTGCGCTCTTTCTCCAGCTCCTGTCTCAGTGAATCCACGTTGGACTCCTCTTTAAGTTTCCTCAGCTCCTCCTCTGAAACAGATGAATGGGCATGCGAGTCTCAGAGAGGAGCAGAGTAGCATTTTCAGACTTTTTCCAGTCATTGACAGCACCTCAGATGATATCTTTGCCTTCTATCTGGTGAGGTGTACCTCTGGCATCTTTAAGGTGCTTTTTCTCATCTGATTTCCATTCAAGAATTTAAAGTAAACACAAAGTCATTAAAGCACAAATTCACTGTTAAAAAGACAATACTCTCACATCCTTATGTAGACTTAAACAGCTTTTGGTCACTGTAATAGTTCATGTCATACTGGTTGTGGAAAGATCCCTTTAACACGGATCCAGAGTAAGTGACAGGGAACAAAATCCTCTTTTGTCTCTTTTTAGCTGAGGTTTCCATGAGTTAGCCAAATCAAGTCCTTGTTGAGCTGCAGTGGAGGGACAGTAACACAAAGAGAATTTTGTTCTAAAAGCATTGTAGTGGATACCTTTGAAGATATCCACTTGATCAGACTAACTCAGACTGCTGAAGTCTCATATTACCTTCAGACAGTCACCTTCTAGTGATCATGGAAATCACATAAACCACAGCGAGGAAAAATATCCAGGAGCTGATTATGGTGGTGTCACGATTCTCCAAATCCACCACTTGACTTTTCATTTCAAGGTCACAATCTGATTCAATTTAAACCTTTTTTTTTCAGCACTGATGTCTCTGCCATTGTTAGACTATCAAGTCCTGATTTGTAAAGCAGTTTATCTTCTTCTTCATGGAGATTAACTAAATGACATCAAGTGTGATAATCACCATATCTAATAAGGTCATATGGTCAAATGTAAATAACAATAACTTACAATTAGGGACAAACTGTTAAAAACACAGAAACAAAAAGTAGTCACTAGATGATAGAAGAAAACAACCCACTCGTAAAAACAGGTCCACTGTACTTTTGATTTTGATTCTGAGAGATTAGCAGTTACTAAGGTATTTACATGCTACTGCCAGCCACTCAAAATACAGGACATCACTGCCACTGGGCAGCAGGTGCCATCTAAAAGCATCTTATCCATCACTTTCATTGGAATTACATTATGATCTCTTCATGGCCAGTATTGGGACAATAGACAATTAGAGCAACTAAAACCTGTTTCAAAGTACTTACATGAATATCGTTTGAAAATAGACTTGAAAAATGTGAACCTGTCCTTAAATGGCTGCAGCGCTCATGAATTTAACGAGGTAGCCTTGAATCAGTGATGGATTTTAAAAGTTGTTTTGAGTTGAACCTCCTCCTCTTGCTAATGTATTTCAGTTTCATCACTTATTAGTTGTGATTCACCAGTGTGTGTGTGTGTGTGTGTGTCAGTTCAGGTCAGCTTTGTTATTAATAGCTCTGTGTGTGTTACATAAAGCAGACCGGCAGGTATTGATGGATTACCCAGCATGCTGTTGTGCTGTGGGATGTTTGACTTTAAACTGGTGTGGGAAGCCACAATGAACCAAACGGTAAATCAACACACACCTGACCTGCACAGTTTTAACTTTTTCAGTTATTTTTTTATTTTTGAACATGACAAAACCCTTAACCAGCAAAATAATCTTAACTCAATGTCCACTTAAGAGATATCGGGCTGGAGCATTAGCGCCATCCATTGCTTATGTGGAAGATCTGTTCACAACAGTATTGAATAGAAACAGGCAGAAATTTGCATTGTATGTTGCCGATTTTCGAAAAATTCTGGTAAAATTTGGGGGAGAGATAAAGGGCTATTGAGGCCACAAACTGGCTCTGGGTCTGACTGTTCAGTGTTTGTTTTTCAGAATAAAATCTTACTCAGATAACTGAACTTGAAACATACAAATTGTATGTAATATTTTTATTTATTTAAAGTTTTACGAAACCCCCACACAGATTGCAGTTCAGGTCAGAATACTCACGTAAAAAGTGTTTCTCTAACAAGGCGATTTCTAGGTGACCTTTGACCTCATTGAGATCTGACCTCGGGTCATCTTGGAGAGCTGCAGAAAATGATCCTGGACCAGCCTAAAATACACACAGATAGAAATATGAAACAATAATAATAATAATAATTAAAAACATTTTTTCTTTTAGGTGGTGTGCCACAGGGTTCAATCCTGGATCCTCCTATATTCACATTTTACATGACATTATTCTACACAACAAAGTAGAGACAGGTGAATGATAAAATAGCTCCAAAGCTTGTTCACTCATGTAAAGTGCACAGTTTCAGCACATTGTGTTGGATCGTGTGTCAAATTTAATTTAGTTACACTCCCACAAGTTCATGTCAGTGTATCAAGTAAATATTGCTGGAGGAT
Source organism: Miichthys miiuy (assembly GCA_036365135.1). Classification (NCBI taxonomy): domain Eukaryota; kingdom Metazoa; phylum Chordata; class Actinopteri; family Sciaenidae; genus Miichthys; species Miichthys miiuy. The sequence continues at coordinate 20,092,850 of CM071610.1, forward strand.
GGAGAAAGTCATGATATAATGATGCAGACAGCAGCTGTAGAGCTATCAGCCTTTACCAAAATAGATAAGAGAAAAGATAAACAGGAAAGAGACTGAATAAACAGGAACAGTGGAGATTAAGAAGGATGAAACGTCTTAGCCAAAAGGCAGCTCTAAAAACAAGATTGTGTAACTTTTCACAATAATTTTCTTCATCGCAGATCTGACAGGTGTGCTGATATACCTGAGCATCACTCTGCTGCTCTCCATCTGCCTCCTTCGGTTCCTCTGACTCTCTGGTGGAGGCGCGAGGTTTAATTGCAAACTCCTCTGTGCATTCTGTGTCAGATGTGTTGGGTGACTCGACCAGATCCAGGAACTCGTCCCGTCTCTGGCCTCGGAACCGGATCCTGTCCAGATGCTTCCGCATGGTGGGCACCGTGGAGCCAGTCTCTACCTGAACATGATTGACAATGGCACTGCAGAGACTGGAAGAGGAGAGGAACACAAAAAAATTAATAATAACATGATAACTGAAATGTGTTTCCACAGTGAGAGGCTGTCAGATTTTAGCATCATGGTTCTAGGGAAGACAGTGTCAATGTTAGTCTTTGGTTCAGACTCAATCATCAACAACTATAGCATGGAACTTCATGAAAGCTTCTATAGTTATTAATGGTTGCAGTGCTCCTTCACATATGGCATGCATACGTATCACGATACACAACCTCCCTCTAGTGATACTTGGAAGAATCTCTGAAATACTCTTAAAAAATGAAATTTCCAAAATAAGGTAGGAAGAGTTCAAATGAAAGTTCAAAAAAGACTGCAATTGTGGCTCCAAATGGGAAGTATTAGGAAGAGAAGTGCAGATCAGAGTACGCCTTTTTGACCAGAGTAGCTCTTTTTCCTGAATTGGTTCCATTAAGGAACAGTCAGCAATACATAATCTTCTTAAGGAACAAACCTGCCTCCTAGCTGAATAGGATCAGCCTACACTGCTGTAATTTAATGTCTGTCATAACGGTGGTACTTTGAGAGCTTAATGTTTTCTGAGGTGGTATTTGATGTAAAAAGTTTGAGAAACACTGATCTAGTGCCAGTGACATTGGTATGTTTTCAAAATTTCTCAACAGCTATTGGATGGACTATCATGTAACTTCAAAGTTTATTTCTTACATGTAATCACAATGAAATTTCATCAATGTATGCAGTGGAGAAGTGATAAATACGAACTCATAGTATATGAGTATGATTGGGTAGGGGGCTGGCCCGGTGTATCCAGAACCTCCTTCCTGACCGCAGCACAGAGAAAAGGCCATTATCCAGGTGATAGATATTCCTAAAGATTCTCCAAGTCTCTAACCACTCTTTGCAGGTCCTTGTGGTCTTGTTGTTCATTGCTTTTTCTGCACCAGACAGTGACGTTCCCCATTACTCAGAAATTTCCTCAGTATGAGGATGGGATACCTGGAATTTCCTCAAGGATCTGATGTGAAACAGTCTCTGCCATGCCTTTCAACGAAGAGTCAGTATGCAGCGATCATGTGAGTGCCTGTTGATATTAGAAGGCACATAGCTCCTCCTCTGCTTCCTCCCAAAGTCCACGTGTCCAAGAGGAGGTTATCTTGTTATCAGCAGGTGTTAATGGTTGAATTGCAGTAACTTTGTTCCCCTGACTTTTCCTTGAGCCAGTACAGCTAATGATGATAATGACAATCATACTAACATAATGACGAAGCTAAAATTTCATAGAAAACCATCCAACAGTTGAGACCATGTTGCTGCTAGTATGGCTAAGACCATTTAAGTTCCCAGGAACAATTTTGACATACTTGCAGTATTGGCATTCATCAGAGGTAGCTAAATTCACAAGAATTAAACATGTTGAAGCAGCTGTTCATTTATGATCCTGTGAAATAATTCAACACAACAACCTTGACAGAGACAACAGCAGAAGTTTGACAGTGAGCAAACAGATGTACTGAGCCTGAAACTGGAGTTTGGTGAGAAGCAGACATGCAACAAATATGTCTGAAAATGGACACACATGTCTTCTGACTGACCTGAATGTGAGCCTCCTTCGACACTTAGTGATCATTATCTTTGTGCAGGATTAGTCAGCACTCAACACTCCACCCAACTCCAATAAGACTTCTACAAACAGCCAATCAGATGGTCCACTGGGACGTCATCATACTGTTTGTTCAGGAAGAAGGAAACGTTTCATCATCTTCTTAATGTTCCCTGTGTTCATGTTTCATCCTCTGCCCTCAAGACCAACACAAGAGCCATAAAACATGACTGTGGAGTCTTTATGGTCTCCAGACCCGCTCATGTAAAACATGGACTGATGGACTAAAATCTGTCAGATACTGGATCTCATTTGGTCAAAGAGGCTGAGATGGAACAAGCAACCAGTGGCCACGGCAGAACAGTGTGATAGATGCAAGTTATTACTTTTAGACAGAAGGGCTAACTGTTTCCCCCCCGTTTCCAGTCTTTATGCTAAGCTAAGCTAAGCAGTTGCTGGCTGTAGACAGGAGGATTCACCTGAGTATTGTGATTTTTATTTATTTATTTTTATGGATTTCATACATATATAAATACCAGGCACAAGTCTGTTAGCTTAATGATAACACATAATGGTAATTACCATTAGCATGCTACTGGAAGTTAGCATCGCAGTAATACTATCTTGACAAACAATCCATTTTACTTCACATACTTAACATAAAACAACATGTTCTCATATTTAACAGGCACAGATTTCCTTTGCTCTGTGCAAATGAACTTATAGCTGCTGACTTCACAGATTAACTCAATCTGCTAATCTAAACGGCTAGAGGCACCTCAAAGGGTCAAAACTCAAAGTGAAAATACCCACGTGGTTTAAATACAGGCCATGTACAATATACATATTTCTATTGTATTTGTTATTCTTTAGCATTACGTTGGTGAGCAGGAACAGCTAAACCTAGCAGTTGACTTTAAAAGGTATTTTATTTACCACTTTTTTATGCAGTAATGACACTGCAAAAATACAACTCAGAAAGAATGAATGACATGTGATGTGCATTGTTTTTGGAAATATGACTCATCGTATATAATGTGTATAACTGTATGATTTAACTTTTCAAACGGTCTAGTGATTTTAAAAAAAGCTCTAAAAAAAAAAAAAAATCGCAATATATTGTAATATCAAATCAAGATACATATTGAATCAACACCTGAGGTATTGTAATCGAATCACTGTCCCAGCTCAAGTATTTACTGTACAGACATGAGAGTTGGATCGAAAAAGTGATGAGAGAACTTCCATAAATACTGAACTCCTCTTTAAGCTTGTCAGCTGTCTTCCTGACTGACAGGAAGCCTGACCTCTGACCTCCTTCATGTCAGCTGACTGACATGAAGGAGCTCAGGAAGAAACTTTGTATTTGAGAGTTTGGAAATTATTGACACTCCCTTACTTAATTAACACTGCATTCTCTTAATTTATTCATCTTTGTACCGTTTCTGCTTACTTTTATTTTGATGTTTATTCTCTCTTTATAGTAACCACACAAAAAAACACTTACAAGCCCTGACAATAAACGAGTGGCAAATCAGACAGAGTGTGGGAGAGTGCTTTTGAGCTGGATTCATTTACCATATCATCATACCTGTTCTTACCGGACAAACTGGGGAGGTGTACGTCTACAGAACACCATCTAAAATACTGTATCAGATCAAACTCATTGGGGTGTTTGTTAGTCAAAAAAACCCACTCCACTTTTCTCTTTTTTCTCCTCTTTCCTATTTAATCCTTCAGTATGCACATCCTCACGACCTCTGATAGATGCAGTCTGAAACAGTGTGGAAAGCTGACTGAAGGTGTAGTTCAGACTCACTGAGCTGTCTGACTGGTTTGATTGCTTCTAATGATTATGGTCTGATTCTGTGGATGCCAACACTGTCTGCACATGCAGGACTGACAGATAACATTCAAATTCAATCACACACTGTGTGCAGACTGACAGACAAAGAGACTGACTGGGCTGACTGTTTCTAGAGATCACTGTCTCAATCTTTACCTGCACACATGGTGAGACTGACACACATAGAGGCTTACAGGCTCACTGCCTCCTCACTGATCTCTGACAACACTCTCCTTCTGCTGCTAACCTGCGGATCCCGATGAGAGTCCACAGAAACCGGACCGGTCCGCAGGGTCCAGGTTGGACACACCTGGACACCTCAGAGAACCGTCATGAAGAGGACAGGAAGTAAGGAAGGAAGGAAAGAGGGGACAAAGGAGGAGTTTCTCACCGTGAATCTAAGCCGAAGCAAACTTTCCCTCCTTCTGTCTTCCCCAGTGGTCCACACCCGTCACAAAACCCGCTCCAAACCGGATTAAATCCGCTCCAAACCGAGCCAGGCTGCTTTCGGACCCTCTGAAAGAGCAGCTTCCAGCTCTGTCAGGGCAGTTAGTTCATGTGTGGTGGTTTTACAAGCTGAAGCCGGACCGTGTTTGTCTACCTGACCAGAATAATCACTACTGTGGGCGGGGGAGTCACTGTCAAACAAACAAGGAAGTGACGCCATGACGCTGCGCTCTTAAAGCGAGCGTCCGGGGACGGGCACGCGGAACCCAAACAAACCGCCTGATCGTGGAGGAAGTTTGAAGTTAGTTAGTTCACAGGTCTGTTTAGTGACCTGTTCAGACTGATTTTAACCTGTGCACACTGATTATAACCTGCACAGCTTCAGCTGAGAGCCCGACATGGTCTCCACGATCCAGAACACCGACGTGAAGCAGGTAAGACTCACCTGAGGCAAGTTATTTAGCACTGTCACCTCGTAGGACGGTCAGGCAGGTTAGATCACACCCCTGCAGAAACACTGCCAACCAGCCCTGCTAAACATTAGGACTACCACACTGTGTTTTGTGCCTTTACTCGGCCTTTTCATCAGATTGCATTTAAATAATCACATATTTTAATGCAACCTTCATCATTTCCAACAGAACATCGTGTAAACCTCACAGCTTCAGACGTCACTATCTTTTGGTAGATTCAGCTCATAAATCATTAAAAATGCAGCACACAACTGCAATAAAGCTGACAAAAGTATTTAGTTAAAATTATATTTAAAATGGGCATCAAGTTCATGTATTGTATGTAGAATTAATGAGAGGAACCTAATCCTAATAAAAACTTTAAAATTCAGCCATTCATGTCATTGTTAACTGTGACATATTTTGTTTTTAATTTTCATTAGCAAGCCAAAGCTAAAATTGCACACTGTAACAGACATTCAGGACAGTATTAGGCTGAAATTAGGGTGGTGTCTGCAGATATTCAAGAGAAACTGGCTTCACAAAACAAGCAAAAGTATTAATTAAAACAGTGAGAAAATGTATTATAGCATGGTGTTGTCTCATACGCATAAACTTAAAATGTGTGTGTGAGGTTGAACGTGAGGTTTAACTTCAAATTTTGTTGTTGTAATCATGCTGTAAGTAGTGTTTAGTTTCTCTTTAGGTCCTCTGTGTATTGGTTGCCTGTTGGTTCTGTGTGTGTTGCACTGCTTTGGACTCTCTCCAGACCAGATCTCCACAGACCCTCCTGTCTTCTTTAAAGGTCAGGTTTAAAAAAAAAAAGAAAAGAAGACGTGCAGATGAAGATTTCGTTTCTGTGTCTCCTCTGCAGAAAGATGCTGATCGTGCAGTGGTTGTCGCGATAACGTCTCATGCAGCGTTTGAATCTGGAGCTGATGATGGTGATGAGGTTTACAGAGTGGGTGTGGCTTTCCCGCTGCTGCAGGTCAGAATTAAACTCATTAAACTGTTGATTTTGTGTAGAAAAATATTTTATTTATTTTCATTTTATTCATTTCTTCATGTTAATCGACCGAAACAGACAATACATTGATTTTACTGTTGTAACTATAAAGCACCATGATTGTCCAGAAATATTAAAAACAGATCAATCAGCCACACTGTAGGCCTGGGTGACATGTTCCTTCATTACCATGAACACACGCTGTAGTTCATTAGAGCACCAATTGTGGATTAATCCACTGCTGAAAATAGTCCCCAACAAGTGCAGTCAATTTTGTCTAGTGGACTTTGTTGACAATAACTAATATACAGGATAGAACCAGACTGCAGTTTTGATGAAAAGTTTCTTCAGGCGCTTCAGAAAGTGAATGAGCGTCTGCTGGAGGAAAATCCTGCTGAGTCGCTGCTGTTTGATGTCGTCCTGATCACCACCGACAGCCAACAACAGCAGCAGAGCTCCCGCGTCATCAGCAGCACCAGACATTATGGTAATTTAATTCTAATCATCAGATGAACCGCCAAACATATTGCGGTAATCTGTTTGCTGAAGGTAAAGTTATTCTTATCAAACAGATTACTGTTAGACGACGATCATTGTTGAGGTTTGCAGTCTTGTTAATGTCCGTGCTTACTTCCTGCCATGATCTTAATCGCTGCTCTGTTGCAGGTCTCGAGGTCAGCAGGTTCTGTTTTTCCAGTGAGGAGGATTTCATTGAGAGTTTACAGAAAAATAACGTGAAGCTGTTCCTGACCACGGACACAAACGAGGTGACACAGGCATCACAAACAGGTCAGAAAGTTTCTTCTTCTGTCATTTATTACAGCTGATGTGTGATGACATGAACCTCCAGAGGTTCCAGTGAAACACTCCACTTGTCATGATTTTGAAATATTGATCTTCACACATCAAAACATCAAACATTCTTTAGTCGTTTTCAACTTGTGTAGTTTCCTCTTAAAAGCTCACAGTTCAGTTTGCACAGAATTCAGTCTGTTTTTAATAATGTACTGATAAATGAAGAATGTGATGTTAGAAGGTGAATTATCTTGTCATTTGTCTAGGTGTTGTCTCTGTGCTGCTGGACCAGCAGACAGCTGTTTGTCCGTCAGAGCAGCTCAGAGTAATGTTCTGTGGGGATTCTGTCATCCGGCCCGACACAGGCCCAATGCCGTTGACCCGACAGGCCGCTCAGGTGAACACAACCACAACTTATGGATCCGACTGTTTAATTAATGATCATTTCTCCAAAGCTGAAATCTGTATGTGTAAAAGTATGATTCACATTTGTCTTCTGCAGAGTTTCTCCACTCAGCTCGGCGAGATGCGGCAGAAATTCGGCATGTTCGACAGCCCTCTCAGCTTCATCCTGGTGACGTCGCATGGCGGCAGGGAAAGCTGTCGTGGTGCCTTGCAGATGCTGCGGTCCCGCGGAGTAAGCGTGGACGAGGCGTACTGCCTGGCTGGTGCCCCACGGGGACCCATGCTCTCCCTGCTCCAACCTCACTTCCTGCTCAGAGATGGCTACAGCGGCCTGGAGGAGTGATGACATCATGACATGTTATCACATGACATCAGAAAAAACTTGGTGTGATCTTTGCAAGAATCTGCCAAAGCCTGAGACTGAACCAGTTTAAACAAATTTGTTCAGCTCATTGAGCCGTAAAAAACAATCAGTGATCCTGATGGAAAGCCTGCCCATAAATAAACCACTAATTTTTTATTATTATTGTTGGATTTGGATGATATGAATCAATCTGAACACAGTCAACATGTGTGCAACTCTATTAAAGTCCAGCAGAGGGCAGTCTAATGCTGAAACTTTACAGAAATCTGATCACGTTAATGATGAGAAGAAAGTTTGTAAATTATACACTAAATTGAACTCTTCTTGTGTTTGGCCTTAAATTTTTTGCGCTTTTGTCAAAGTTTCTGCTGCTGTGTTTACTTTCTGTGGTCTTGTCTGTTACTCTGTTTATTTTTTATCTGTATGTGTGGCTTATTGTCTGTATTTAGGCCTCTCCACATCACTTAAGTTATTAATTTTTATTAAGTTAAACTGGTTCTGCCAGGCATTCCCATCATGTCCACTGGATGTGTCTCTCTTGTCTACATGTTTCAGTCAGACACATTTTTATATTGCTCAGAATTGTTTTTAAAGACTTTTTGTTGTGTTGGGTTATAATGAGAGTACACAGCACACAACGGCTAACCTTTATTTTCTGAAAATGAAGCCTTGAAATTGTTGAAATATATTGAAAATATTTCTATATCTGTCAAATATTAAAAAGAAGAAGGAAATACAGCTGTGTGGTGTTTTTGTTGCTGTGATGCCCAAAGAAAACCAGTAGGTGACAGCAGAGAACTTCGATCGGTAAGGCCTACTTTTAACCCTCTGAAAATGATGGTGGATCATCTGGCTTTAACATTATTGTCTTTTTTTCAGTGTTGTATGGATTTTAAGATTGCAATGAATCTATTGATACCGAACATGTCATGTCATTTTACTGCGAGTTGTCTTTACCACGTGGTCTGTGACCCCTCAATGACTGCTTCTAATGTTTGCTTTGCCATCAGAGAAGTTCTAAAGCTAGTACCAAATTAAGTTTGTCTGACAACAAGCATTGAAAATATTCTTAATATGGTGTACACCTAAACAGATATTTATTTTTCAGAGATGAGCCTTTTTATGTGGCAGAAATCTATTTTTCTGCTGACTCTGTCCACAGCAGTGCATAGCTCTACTTCTCTACTGTAGCTATAAGTACCTCATACAACCCCACTTCAAAATCCCACAACTACACCTTTAAAGGTGCCATATGTAAGAATCTGATGTATTCTGCATATTAATTTCATGTTTTAATCATTTTTTATTGATAACAGGTGAACTGGTTGTAATGTAGCTTAAGAAATGAACCCTTTCTAAACAACTAAATAATTAAATATTTGAATGAATATTACATTTTTATCTTTCGTTAGGATGTTAACAGCTAAATTCAAATTGTAAAGTAATTTTAGGAGACATGTTTCTGTAATGACATCTTAAATTGAGATAAGACACAGACAGAGTACAAAAACTACAAAATATAACAATATCTGAATTTTTTTTTTTTTTTTCTTTTGTGTGGAAAACCAGAACACCTGGAGAAAAACCCACAAAACTTGATGTTATCTTAGTCCTCCTTCTTTTTCTTCCACCTCTTTGGTTTCCTCAACCCCAGAAAGTGACGGGTTCTCTTCCAGACAGAAGGTGGTTCTGCTGTCCTCTCTGGAAGATTTTTCTCAGCCTCTTTCTGGGATTCGAGGACCAGTGCAGGACTGATGGTCTCCTGCTTCTCACAGTGCTTCTCCTCGGTGACTTCAGCCTCCTTCTGTGGTTTGAGGGCCGCTGCAGGGCTGACGGATTCCTGCTGTTCGAACAGCATTTCCTCTTGGATTTCAGTCTCTTTTGTTTGTTCAAGGGCCTTTGCATTCGGGATGGATTCCTGCTGCTTGCTGGGCTCATCATCCGATTCGTCATCACAGCCAGTGATTTTTTTGGGAGTCTCTCAGTCTTGAGCTCAGTGGAGAGCTTCAAGTTGAGTGATACCTGAACACTGAGCTGAGTTTTTTCAGCTCGTCCAGCTCTCTCCAAAAAATCTTATCCTTCTCAAGGGCATTTTGCTGCAGGACAGTGATCTCCTCCGCCATCTTTTGACGTAAGGCTTCCTGCTCTGCCCTCAAGTTGCGGATTGCACGACAGCCCTCTGACACTGAGTCTGCATGAGACTTGATTTTCTTTGTCAAGCTCACTCTGAAGGGTGTCGGCCTGCTGTCTGACCGTGATGACATTGGTTTCATACTTCTGGGTAATCTCACGGATCTTGTCCGTTTCTTGCTGGAGAGTCTCGTTCTTCTCCTTCTCTGCATGAAGCTCAGCAGAGAACGTCTCCTGGCTAAGGTTGTGTGCCTCTTGCAGCTCCTCATAAGTTGTTTGCAGGAGTTTCTTCTGCTCGAGTTCCCTCTCAAGGTCAGACCTAAGGGTGTCAGCCTGCTGTCTGACATCAATTACATTTGTTTGATAACTCACGGAGTGGCACACTCATCTTGTCTAGTTGGTCTTTGAGAGTCTTGTTCTTCTCTCTCTCCACCTGGAGTGCAGCGGTGGCTGGCAAGATCATGCTGAAGAGCATCAGCCTGCTTTCTGAATTTGGGAACATCATTTTCATACCTTGCACTCAGCACTTGGTATGAAATACGGAGCCGTTCCAGTTCCTCTTGGAGAAGCTTGTTCTTGTTCTTCTCTGCCTGGAACTCATTGGTGAATTTCTCTTCGTTGATAATGTGGGCCACCTGCAG